>MU130532.1:0-72125 GCA_015039465.1 Phlegmacium glaucopus | reverse complement strand
CCGTTGCTTGGACTATTACTCTACTACTACGAGCAACATGCGATTTCACTGGCATAGTTGCTTTGGCAACCAAAATGGGTTGTGTAAACGGTCACTGGGGAACAACTGCTTTCTTGAGACATCCTCGAGTCGGTAAAACAGCTACAAAATGTGGGGTTCATGATGCTTCTAAGAAGTCCAAAGCAGTTTACAGTCAGAAACGTATCAGACTCCCGACGGCAGTACCTATCGCGTGACTTTACATGACCGTATGCAGCGAACGTTCGCTCCAACGATAACATATTTCTTGCCTCGACACTCACCCTTAGTTGCCCAAGGATATGTACCAACTCGGATACATAGTTCTCGTATGATTTGCATTCAATCGGAATAGAGGGTTAGGTTTGCGCAGGGAGGACGGTATCTAGTTAGTCGTTTTGCACTCCGAACATCTATTGCCGTTGCTTGGATTATTACTCTACTACTACGAGCAACATGCGATTTCACTGGCATAGTTGCTTTGGCAACCAAAATGTATTGTGTAAACGTCACTGGGGAACAACTGTTCTGAGACATCCTCGAGTCGTGTAAAACAGCTACACTGTGGAGTAGTTGACTAATAGCCATCAAATGCTTCAGACGGATGCAAATACACGGTATAGATGTTATAGATGTTCTAGATCAAGATCGACCGATATACTAGTAGATAGATGGTAGACCTATAGCAGTGAATCAGCTTAAAGTAGCAGAGACAAGTGCTATAGCTGTAGAGGGCAAAGACCATGACTTAAACCTAACGATCGACGTTTCGCGTCTCAGGGCTGCCATCTAAGATAGTACCTAAGGGAAAGCATCTTGCTGTTAGGTTAACTCCAGGCGTGGTCCTACTAACATCCACAATATGGGATCTGTCCTGGTACAATAATCATTTTATTCTTCATCGTTACTGACTACAACATTAGTGTAACTCGTAAACTACCTATATTTGCTACTACAGTATTCGTAAGGTTTGCCTTCGGCAGCAAACTTCTTGCCATGAGTTCTCGGCTCGGTTAACCTAACTTTTATTATGGTACGGCCTAAGTTTATCATACTCGTACTGTCAGGCTTAAAACGAAGGGTGTCACTGCGGGTTTCAAACTAGCAGGCTCCGCCTAAACTAAAGTGCCATGTGTTACTTCTAGAACTTCTACTAATTCGGGCAGTGGTCTCGTAAGTGTCAATACCTGTACCGCTGTGGACGGTGTCTGTAGGTTATGGGGGTCGGTCCAAGTTGTGGTTACAACGGACTCTCTTCCATGACACTCGACCGTGGGCGATGGGTCTATTGATTTCCGTTACTTAACTTTAATCGGTCAGTTAATTCTATTCAACTGACTGGATTCTTATGTTTACGACTCTAACTTCCTTCCTAGTACTGTGCTCATAATATTCTGGTGTGTTGGGTTGTTGCCATCTAGAAATTCTAAACGTACTTACTTTATTTACTATCCGTATCATCCTCAAATATGTATGATCCTACTTAACGCGATACTTTAGCGTCGTTGGTGAATGACACGGAAGTTCTTATCTATACAACTCCTAACGGGAACCTAAGACGTTTTCTCTTTCCCATTTGTTTCTACCAATAACAATGACTACTTTAACAATGATTGACTTTAACAGTCTATACGATATAGTTCGTGTTGTAACTGTTTTCTATCTCTTATATCTCGTGTGTCTCGTATCTTTTGTCAAAAAAAGGAGAACAGACACGGAAAAAAGCTATAGGTCACCTGAACATTTATGTACCGCTTATACGGTCTTATCTCAGGACTCTGTCCGTTATCTACAAGCCTCACATTTTGCTGACAATTGATCTTATGGTCAGGCCAGACGACGTTTGGATTGCGATACTAGGCCAATTTAACTTCTAGTAAGTCACCCGAATGTTATACCGCCCAACTCATTTATATACAAGCGTTAATGCCCACGCAGAGGAGCTTCGTTCTCATTTTGTACAACATGAAGGCAAAAAAGAGCTTATCGTCAAGGCGGAAGGTACAAGGTACACTGTAGATTTCGGTGCGCTTGCATACCAAATGAAGCCAGATCCACGAGAATCATGTATGTCCAAACTCACTGGCAATTGATTAATCCCTTGAAGTATCTAATCGGTAAACTATAGGTCATTGATAAAGATCTAAAAGAGTGGATCCTGCCTGATTTCACGACCAGTACATCTAACGATACTATCATATGTTCCGTTCTCATGATGTCCACTATGAAAACGTAAGGTTACTAATCCTACGACAAACACAACACTCAAATACCCTCCATTTATCAGCTATTTCAGTTATACATTCGACCTGGCATGTGGCATACCATCTGTCACACTCGAAGGCGAGAAATCCGATTGGGAGCGCCTCCTTGCTCGTCTGGATAAACTCGACTCCTTTGGGGAAGAGCCCAAAGCCTGGGCAGCGTTGCTACGACCTATACTTACTCGATTCGTCGCAGCATTCGACGGCGAGCCTGACATCGACTTCTGGAGCCGAGTTTGTCATCATCATCCTCAGTTTTCAGGACCGAGCTACATCTCAGGCTGGATTACCGCGTTTTGTGTATGGTCAAGCGTCGGGAAATGGCAGGGTTACCATACGTCGGACTCATTGGTTCTGGATGAAGTATCCTATCCTGTCATCAAGAGTCAAGACGTACCTGTGGGGTTCTGCGAAGTTGACGTTAAATTGATCGACAATAAGGTAACTTTCCCGAGTATGATGGTTTCAGGACACCTCGCGCTTTCTGTGGAGGGTGCAAAGAAAGACAGTATTCGACCTCTGCCATCTTGGTTTATATTCATCAAGGAGGAATGAGGATCCGCACCAAGTTGCTTTGAGAAAGATGATGGAAGAGTGGGGTTAAATACAAAACTATTAACAAATGAAAGAAAAGAGTTGATTCAGTGAAACTCTGTGAGTACGACCCGGAGTTATCTTAATTTCTTCATAATCCAGGAGATTACGACTCACAGGCTACAGTTCTTAGTTCAATAGTTGCTTTCGGCGGACTCGAAATGTTAGTATTCTTTGAGTGGTGGCCTATCGATGAGAAATAGGCCATTTGACATCTGAAACAACTGAAATTCCGTTTTATTAAGCATTGCAATAAATAACCCTTTTATAATAAGCAGCCTACGAAAACAAATAAATTGTACTGCAAAGAAAAAGCGGTTTGGCATACGATAATATAATCCAAGAAAGGCCTGCATGAGTGTACGAACTGTTAGAAAGGTCAAAAGCAGAAGGAGTGTGTGTGTATTTGATTAACTTGTTAAAAAAGTTTTGAAGATTATCTGGTTATCCAGCCCCGGTGCCTAGTAGCATTGTAGTTGGAGGTATATGTAGGCTGGAGACCAGACCAGAGGATAAAAGGAAAATCCTAAACACGATATGACCACATGGAAGAAACACGAGTTGAATCTAGAAAAATTGAAGTTTGTGTGGTAAGGAAGTGTATTTTGTGCCTGGTGTGTATGCAGTGTGTCCTGAAAACATCAGGTGTTCCAAAAAAAAGTAAAAATTTTCAAGATTTATTCTTCCTCCTCCTCTAACACGTTGTGGAGGGGTGCACCATGTACGTAGCGAGCGGGGCTACTGCGACCTGTTTCTTCGAGCTGAATGCGAGGTAGATCAATGTGGGTCGATTCCGGTGATGACTTGGGAGAAACTTTAGGAGATGGTGCAGAAAGCAAAGGAGGTTGAGGAAGAGGTGCACCTTCTTTTGGTAACGACGCTACACGCACAGGAAGACGAGAAGGAGCAAGAGGGGCAATTATAATAGGCATAGGTGTGACAGGGATAGTAGCCGCTGGTTTGGCCGTAGACTCACGTTCGCGTTCGCGATACATTTCGATGAGGGCAGCAGTCTTGCTAGGTGTTGGTGGAGCGATGCTACCGCCATTGCCACTATGGATATCAGGAGGTGTAAAAGGGCGTTTCTCTTTCGCATCAGGAAGTGGATTAAGAATAGGTATAGAATCAATGACAGGCAAAGGTCCAGGGACGCGTGGTTGTACTTGCTGGCCAGGAGGAACGGGCAGTGGTCGAACCGTTTCAGGGGGACCATACAGCCGTTCATCATCTGTGTCCTCATCGCTATCATCCGCCAACTTCACCCTCGGATCATCGTCCAGGGTAGATTGTGTAAGAGCTTGGCGCCTATCAGGGTGCAAGTCGAAATAACCAATGCGCCGTTGATGTCTTGCTATTTGACGGCTTGTCAGAAGAGATTCAAGGGGTGGCACCGGACCATCAACATCCCCCCTCTCGGATTCGTTGTATGGAACAGTCTCACTTTCATCGGAATTGATGCTAGGAGCCACACTCGACCTTGGGACAGTCTCTACTTCATCCACATCCAGGTCTCGAACATGGTGATCCATCCCGTAATCGCGGTCAACACGTTCCATCATGCTAGGCGGTGATGGTGACCTATTTTGAACAGTTGCTAGAACTTGAGCAACCTCCAAACTTGCGATGTCGGGGTCAGAATGCCTGCTGTGTGGCCCTTTTCTCCGATTACCGACATCAGCATCTTGTTGGCCCATCCTACGAGTTTGAGTGCCAACCAAGATATCTACCCAAGCGTCGTCCCTCGACTCTCTACGTTTCTGCTTAACAGCCTCGGTTTCATGAAGGCTCTCATTGTGCTCGTCATCGCTATAACTCGCCATACGGGTCTCGAATTCGACGGTTGAGTATTCAGCAGGAATCATCATAGATTTGCGATTGCTGCCTGGGGTGACTGGTAATCTGAAGCGCGGTTTCTTGACAGACGGCGCCGCGGTAGAGTCCGAATGCATATCATCGCTCTTGGGTGCAGGAGGCAGCTCGGATTGGGGAACTTTGAGAGAACCAGATGCTCTCTTCGCAATCGGCAGTGGTGGGAGTGGAGTTTCTAGCGGAGCGTTCGATATTGTGGAATGGACTCTCGGACTCTTGGTCAGGGAGATAACCTTTGTGGCAGTCGTTCCATGAAGTAGACCCTCGAATTCGACCTCTCGATAAGATGGAGTTTGTGGAACATGACCAACGACGTAAGGTCGACCATTAAGAGTTGCAGCTTGTTTCCATTGCTTTTTGTTATAAAATAGATAAGGCAAACGACGTCGACTTGATGACGTTATAGCCAGCTGCTGTCTATACTCCAGTGGAACAAATTCTTCAAATACTATAAGTGTGGTTGCTGTACGAGGATCCGATCCGCCAGAAGCGGTTGCTCGTGATGGTGGTAAAGATTTATATTCGACCTAAATCAATTATCAACCAACGCATAATTAAGGAAGAGGATATATACTCACCAAAGCCCAATTACAGTCTCTGTCCAGCATCTCTCCTCTTTCGAGATCCATCCATCCTCCACCATAGATCAAATCACAGAAAACTTCAACGAAAGCTTCTTCAATAACTTCTTCAGCTCCAATAACTGGCTCAGTATCCCATCCGAAAACAGGAAGTGATTTGTGAGTCTTCTTTAATTTCTTGTTTATTTCTGCATTTTGGGAGGGCCATGACGAAATTTGATTGGCAAATGGGGTGCTGAACTGGAGAGTAGCACTTAGGGGAGCGTCCATACGCGTAAACCCAGCAGAAGAAAAGTCGTTCCACGACAGAGTTTGGCGCTTAGCAGTTCGTTCCTACGGGATTGAATGAAAATGAGTAAAGCCATTAAAGTGATAAGCAAAAACATACAAGTCTAGCAGTCTCTGTAAGGTCAAACTGCAGTTTCTTGTCGTCGCCGAGCTCACTAAAACCCATACTCTCAAACTCGCCCCACTTCAAATCTGTGAGACTCCTAAAACGATCTTCATTTCCACGGGCTCCCAAACCAAAGTAGTCAGGTTCAGGTAAGACAGAAGCGGTCGTGCTTGACGACGCAGTAGATCTATAAGAGGAGGTCGACGAAGCCAAACTCATTCCGACCATAGTTCCAGGTGCAACATCTGGATGGAAATTGGGCGCCATGTCCATTCGTTTCTTGTAAGCCTCCGAATAACGTGGTAGCAGCTTAAGAGTGCTAGGTGCTATCCTTTCCCATTCTTTGGAATTAGCCAGTCCATTGTTAACACCGGAGTCGGGGGGCCTATGTGCCCATGTAGAAGCGGTTTTGACTAAATCAGGAGAATACATCCTGACGTTCCTACGAACACTAAGTACCCGAACAGTTCTAGCCCCCCTGCGTGGTTGAGGGTGTTTGTGTTCGAGGAAAGGAAGCATAGCCGGGTAACCTTTGATCCATTCTTTGAGTCTGACAGGTACTCCGAGAGAGGCGGCACTTGGAGACGGACGAGTGGGACTACCGGTAGTAGAGGGGGTTATGCGCGGCGCATCCTGCCATCTGATGAAAGCCAGAATGATATGTTCCATGGCATTGGTGGCTCGTAAGTAGTGAATATATGCATGATGAAAAGTAAGAGTGGCAGGGCCCAAGCCAAAAAAAAGAGGGCCAAATAGAGGTGACAGGGTTGGTGGGGTATGTCCAGAGAATGTGCTATTAGCAGTCAGGCGAGCCAGCAGCGAAAGGAGTCTGATAATTATGGCTTGGAGAGCAGGAGGTAACGCTGGCAGAAACGATGTCGCGAAATGGGTGGCAGGATGTCCTAGGGCTAAAATATGATGTCCAATGTAATGGATGCGACAAGAACGCAAACATCAAAGCGGAGAAGCAGAGAAGAGAGAAGAGTTATCAGTTAGAAGCAGCGGAACAATATATGATTTGAGGGTTGCTCACCTGCTTCTGAATCGCGGAACTGGACGTAATGTTCCCAAGAAATCAAGCCACGCACATCCTGACCACCAACGGATCTGATCACTCGTGCAAGACCCCATCGCAGGCACATGGCCAGCTCATGCGGTCCCACGTATCTCGCCTCTTCTCTCCACTGTGATTCTACCTGATGGGCCATCTGCCCAGAATGGGGTTCACAGGTATTAAGAAAAGTTCGAATTAATCGTTTGATAGCAGATGACGAGATATCCAATCCCGTGGTAGTAAAAATGAATGGAGTCGTGATGCCGCCTCGTGTCTCCAGCTCCTCCGATATGACCTCCACCAACCGTTCAACTTGCTCGATACCTAAGACTACATGCCTCTCGTAGGACAAGTAGCCATAGTCGTGTTCTTTAGAGTGTTCCGGGATAGATTCATCATTTCGAGGGCGCTCCAAGTTCAGAGGGAGAAAGGAGCCGTCAGGAAAGACTGGACCTGGGGCAAATTCAGAGTCATGTTGACCCGGGGACAAATTCTTCCCTCGTTTGTCGCTCTCTTTCGTCTTCTTCTTGTCCTTTTTAGAAGGAGTGCCAAATGTACGATTGGAGAGCCTGCTCGAGGTCCTACCAAACTCGTCGAAACCAAAGGTATAATGGTCTTCAGAAGGTGGAAGGTTGTTTTTCTGAGGAAATGAGATTGTACGGGCGCGGGAGAATAGACTTGGCATCGGGTTGGACGATGAGGAAGGGGGGGCAACAAGAAGGTCGCTAACGACGAGCAGCAACAAAGATTCTCAGGGGTTACCGCAACTTGCCGGACGCAAGAAATGATGGTCAAATTTCTCAACAAAATGATTTGGAACGCTACGATTGCAGTATGAATCCTTATGAATCTTAGACCGTCAAAGAAACTAGATTAGGGTTGATGTAATTACTCGACACAGCTCCAAGTTCCAGCTTTGATGTAACAATTGTAATAGAAGAAGCACAGCATCCTCAATCATCCATGGGTATGAGAAACCGAGGCAGGTCGTTCCTTGAGCATGTCCTTTAGCCTGTTGCCAGCTAAGATAGGCCTAGGGAATCCACCGCTCACGAAGGCTGTCTGTGGCGCAGGTCCCATGTGCTACACAATGGTGTCAAAAGCCTATTTGCAACAGCAAAGGATGAAAGACTTACTGAAGAAGATTCAGTGAACGGATAAGGCTGATTCGGGAACGTAGGCTGAGAGGCAGGAGCTGTACGGTTGTTGTAAACTTGAGCCGCTACAGGATAGGTTGGACCTGTCATTTGTGCACTGGTCTGTCCACTCCTGAAGCCACTCCTTGGACCCCCATAGACACCTGAGGGTCCTGAAGTGGGATTATATTCCGTTGCGATAATCGTAGGTGGACCATGAACCTGACTAGCTTCCACATTGTACTCTTGTTCAGATGCCGCTGCCGCACGACGGTTTTGAAAAACACAGAAGACCAAGGAAAAAAGCAGTAATAGAACAAAGACTATATGGGAAAAGTGTAAGAGTAGTCACTGAGATAGACAAAAACCTACCAGAAGTAATAGCAAGTGAAATTCTGGCAGAGTGCGATAGCTCATTCTGGCAAGTCATCATGCCAACCCTGTAATTTTATAAGATTAGACCATGCGTCTGACAATAGATGATGAGAAAGGAAGCATCAGGATCACGGATACATCATAAAACATCAACGTTGATGCTTTATGATGTATGAATGAGCAGCAACAACAAACAGACAACCAAGATAGATTTTGATTGTAGACAGTTCAATACTCACGCATTCGTTGTGCATACATACCAGAAACTGGCAGTAGCGGTGGGAATGCAGGAAAGTGCCCAAATGCCTAACGCACTAGAGACGGCAACTAAAGTCAATGACGGTCAGATAAATCGACGATTGCTACCACTCCGAATAGAATCGCGCACTGTTATTCATTTCTCAAGTAGTGCTTCTCAGAAGTCTTGTAATGAAGTTAGAAGTTGATTTCGCGACAATTGTTGGGTATTCCGCTGCCAGCAGACGGAGAATATGAGTGTGGTCGATGACGGTAAGAGGTCAACTCTGGAGAAAACATAAACAACGGGTTCGCATCTGTCAAAAGGCTGATGACAAAGCCGGCGTGAACGCCTGCTTCAGCTTCAACTTGTCTATGTAGCGCGACTTACGCCAACGATACCAAGTATTTAAGCACCATTACACCTACTGTTCCCAAAGAGTTCTTCATGCATTAAGATAGTTAGTACTTCATACAAGTTGTCGTATGTAGGTTGCCCCGGGTTGCATCGCAAAGTCCAACGTGACATTGCGTGACATGCGCTGGTCCGGTGTCGGAGTTTGAAATACAGGGAACCGCGCAGACACCATTGCCAACGACGTTGAACTCTACATAAACGATACCCATAGCACAAGGACATGGTGCGCATGACCACATACCCTAAATACTATCTAATACGATATCATAGTCCGCACTTTTCAACTTCCAATCACTGCTGCTAGTGATTCTACTATTCATATGCACATGCACATATGTACGCGCCGTCGCACCTGGGCTGGTCGATAGGAACAAAGCTGGGTACGGTTTAAAACGATAATTTCAAACCTTTCTCATATTGATCAACACACCTCGTGACCAGCTTCCTAGGGCTTCTCTTCAAGGCAGCGAGAATAGGTCCGCAGGCGTGTGTTGTCATGTAGTAAAGCACACTAACACCATCTTCATTTTACAGGAGAGCGACTGTCTCCATACGTCTCGCTTGCATGTATAGCCATGGCGATTACAATGCTCGTGAAATAATTTTTACACTACTAGGACACCAATAATTCACAGAACGCTAACATATACAAGAAGAAAAAAACAAATGAAAAGAGACTACCTTCTCGTCCTCCGAGGATGCCCATCATCTTCGTTTGCATCCTTGTCGCCATTAGCATAAAGTGAGGATGTGGATCTTTGCGCAGTTCTCTCCACAATAGACGTCCCGTCACGAAATTTTGCACGAAAGAGCACGTTGGCATTCGTAAAAAGACCTTCCTTAAGCGAAACGACAATGAATTGGGAGCCTTTGAATCGCGTGCGGAAGAGTTGACCAATATGTTGGGTATGGGACAGATCCAGGGCTGCGTCAATCTCGTCCAGAATGTACATAGGTGCAGGCTTGAACTGAAGCAGAGACATGATGAGGGAAAGAGCAATCAACGATCTATATCATATTGGAGGTTAATCCGGTCTCTTGTTTTATCCATGAACACCCCACCTTTGTCCACCACTCAATTCAGTCAAACTTTGTTTCCACACTGTGCCGAGTTGAACCTTGACTTCCAAACCATCCATAAGATCTTGACCGTCAGGCGGTTGAAGTTTTGCGAAGTTGCCAGGTAGAAGTTCTGCGAAGATCTCTCCGAAATCCCTGAGAAAACGACGGGTTATATTATATAACAGGGTTTGACACGATGAAGGCTTACAACTTACTTGTTAACCTTCTCCCATGTCGTCTGGAGGGCATCTCTCTTATGCCTATCGATTGATTCGATCGTCTCGTCAATTTTCACCTTATCCTTTTCGACAGTCGCTATGTTCTTTTTCAAATCGGCTTCCTTCTTTTCAACCCTTTAAGATCGCTCCCCCATCAGAACACCATATACTGCAGACCAAGACAAAATAACTCACTTGTCGATCATATTCATAACCTTGGGGTTGATTTTCCTCTTCATTCCTCTTTGATTTTCTTCAAGCTCCTTCACCTTATGGTCGAGATCGGTGATGTTCTTATCCCCCCAATCATATTGAGTGCCAGGACTTCCGAATTGGCTACAAAACCATTAAAAGATATCAGCACCTAAAACCCAGGTCAAGGTGGAAGGAAGGTCACCCACTCTTTATCTTGCGCTATCCATTCATACGCAGCTTCTAAGCTAGCAACCTTGTTGGCTGCGGACGTTTTCTCCTTGTTTAGTACTTGAATGTCGTGTAGGAATTCCTGGATGCTAAGGTCAGCCTTGGTAACGATCCCCTTCTTTTCCTTAATGACTCGGTCGAGCTCCTTCAACTCCTGGTCAAAACGGCTCAGAGTTGCCATTTCTTCCTGTAGTTTTTCCTCGGCCGTCGCATGCTCAGCCTGTTGGAACCCAAATTAAATACTAATCGTGGATCATTGAGATTGAAGAGTAAGCACCTCGCTTGCGGCGACCTCATCACCCAACTTGTCGAGTTCCTTGTGTAACTTTGCTAGTCCAGCTTTCGCTTCTTCGAGGCTCTCCTTCTCGCCTTCGATATCACCATCATTTTGTTCTGCAAGTACAATTCTGATATCAGCAAGCGCAAATCTCCTCCCCGAAACGGGTAAAAAAAAAAAAGGGTCCACACACCCAGTTCAAGCGTCGCAGTTTGCAGCTCTTTTTGTTGAGTTTTGACAATCACAGAGTGTTTCTGCAGCGCTGACTTCTGCTTCGATATACTAGCCTATAAATAATTCAGCAGCTGCGCCGATTCTGGAAGATAAGAATGAACGTACTTTGAGCTCTTCAATCTTACCATCCTTGTTGTTCTTGAATTCATCCATATCGCGTTCGAGCTTCTTGCAGTCATCCTGAGCATCTTTTTGCTTCTCTTTGGCAGCTTTGACAGCGAGACGCAAGTCCTCGATCGTGGCTTTGGCTTTCTCGACTTCACTTGCGTTCTATAAGAAGCAGATGGAAAAATGACAAATTAAAACTTGGACGAGGTTCTCAAGGACAGAAGGCGTACTCACGAGTGATGCATTGCTACCCCCGACTTGCTCCTCAAGTAGCTTTAACTCATGCTCTTTGATCTCCAGATCTCTAGCCAGATCTCTCCATGAATTACGCATATTTCGAGATTTCTGCTCCTCTTTCTCCAACGTGCTCAAATGCATCTGTGCATCTCTTAGTTTGCTTTCAATCTCCAAGAGCTCTTGTACTTGAATCAGGATGCGAGTGCTATTGGGCGCTGAGCCTCCACTTAACGTTCCACTAGGGTCGTAAATATCGCCATCGAGAGTTACTGAACGCGTACGAACAGCATCTGCGAATGTCACCAATTTTGCTGTCTCTGCATCGTCGCAAATCAGAGTGTCCCCGAAGACGTATGCGATGGCTTTAGCCACTTCCCCTTCGTACCCGACTAGTGAAAGAGCGGCTCGGACCTTGCCAGGTGCAAGCTTGGTAGCTGCATTAAGTTTCTACACAAAAGTTTGATTTGTGGGCAATTGAAAAAGCAGATAACACATACTTTAGGATCGACGGTACGCGGATCGATCTTGCTCAAAGGGATGAAAGTCACCCGTTTCTTCATGTTTCCATTCTTGATCAAATCTTTGCCAACCAACTCGTTCTCGATGACAACATTGAAGAGTTTGCCACCCCCAGCAATCTCCAAAGCAACAGCTTTGGGGTAGTGTTCTTCCGGTAGGGAGATCAATTGCGCAGCAACCCCCTTCACCTTTCTACGATCGAAACCTGGAACAGGATCGTCATAATCGAAATTTAATCTTCCGATTCTGTGTTTGACGCGTTCGCGTTGCTATACACCATTTCGATCAGCATTGATCTTTAATCACGGTTTTGATGTGGAGATACTCACATCGTGCAGGTTCTTTACAGTCTCTCGTGCCTCTCGCAACTGCATATCGAGCTGCTTGTCCTTTTCCACACTCCATCCCGAGTTTGTTACTTTCGCTTGACAGGCCTGGACGGTAGCCTTCAGGGCTTCGAGCTTCTTCAAGTTGTCTCCTGCCTCCTTTGCGAAAACTTTCATACGAGCTTCGAGGTTGACCAGCTCCTTCTCGCTCATTGTTAATTTAACCTTACTCTGTTCTTCTTCTGCGGCACCTTGTGCAAGTCTCGCCTTCGCGTCTGCCAGTTGACCCATGTAGCCTCCTCCTTTATTCTTAGCTCCAGTAGAAGAGAGACCAGTAAGAAGAGTTTGGAGGAGTTCTTCGTCGGTTCCAAGTTTAGTTTCCAAACTAGTGTGTTCGTCTTTGACTTTGCGGTGTGCTGTGGCAACTTTCTCGACGTCCTTGCGTTTTTCGATCAGTGAGATGTCCAGCTGAGATTGTGGTCAGTAATCAGTATGGATATGAAACTAGTTACGCGCACCTCTTTGAGTCGAGCTTCATAAGTTTTAATCTTGTCCTCCTCATCCTTGATGGTGGCCACTTTGATTTCAGCCTGCGTCCTGATCTTGGCCACGACCTTCCCTAGCTCACTAGCTTTGTCTTGAAGTGTCTTCAACTTCCCCCCTTTACTCATTTCTGCATCTCTCTTCTTCGACACCTTTACCACCTCTTTCTCTGCAGCTTCACCGTCCTTAATCGCCTGTTTTTTCTCACTTTCCACTTGCTTTATCTCCGCATGCTTTTCCTCGATCTTCTCCTCCTTTTCATGCATCCGATCCTGATGCGTTGTCCACTCCAATGCTCGCAAAATACGGGCAGTACGCTCGAGCTCGCTGACTGATTTTTGGAATTGGATGAATGATCGCTTCTCGTTGCGCAGTTTTTCGAGCTTGGGGTTAATTTCCTCCTGAAGGGTTGCTTTGTATTCTAGTACGCTTTTCTCCTTTTTACCCATTTTTTTCCTTGCTTTGTCCTTTTGTTCTTCAAACATTCGGGTTCCGGCGGCTTCTTCGACCATTCCAAGGATTTCTTGTGGGCGCATGTTGAGAACCTTCGTGATTCGACCTTGCATGATAACGAAGTTGGGGTTGTTGATATTCAGCTGGACTCCTTGGAATAGCGTTTGAATGTTGGCTTGCAATGCTTTGTGTCCGTTTAGTAGGTATTTAGACACATTGGGGAGCGCGATCTGATTTCAGATGATGCATACAGGTCAGTGAACATATGTGGTTTGAATATGATGTTAAATACCTGTCGAGTAACGGTGATTTGCCTAAAGTTCTCAAAACCAGTAGGACTCTTTGAGCGGTCAGAGTTGTCAAAGACTATAGTAACACTAGCTTTCGTCACTCCAGCTTGACCACGCTTATAAATGAGATCTTGCTGGTTCGAAGCACGCATCTATATAATACGCGTCTTAGGATGATATCAGAAACCAAATGAAGAACATTTACGTGCCGTAGACATGTTTGTGATACCAAGGACGAAGCATATCGCGTCTAGGATGTTAGATTTGCCAGAGCCATTCAGACCAGTGATGGCGTTGAACGAGGGATCCCAACCAGTGATTTGGGTTCGAACTGGGTATGATTTAAAACCTAGGAGCGCGTCAAACAGAGTCAGACGGATAAATGACGCGTCTTACCCTCGATAATAAGTTCCTCTATTCGCATTCTAAATATTTGATATGAGGCAAAGGTTGACGCGTCGAGAAAGTCAGGTGCTCTTTAAGTTTGTTGATGGAACAAATTAAGAAAATTACATAATTTTCGTCCATTTTTCGGAGTGATCATGAATTCCCATAATTCTATCGATCAAGAGCGGCAAGTCGAAACAAAATTCAAATCTGTATATATATATATATATTTCTTATCCTCAAGGCGAAGGACGATTACAGCCGAACCAAGAATGGTGACGATCACCCTGAAAGACCGAGTCATTCATATAAACCAATGTCACTCTTTTCCCTTTGTTCCTACATACTTTTTTTCTCGACCTACTCCCCAGGACTTTGAATGGCAGCGCTCAATTACAGCTGGTGGTGTGATGATAGTGAACTAAGCCAACCTTCTGAGTCAGACACATCCAGCGACGAAGATCCGGAACCAACACCAGTCATTAGTTCAACACGAAAGGTCAGCGAAGTCAGACCGACCAAGGTAACGAGACCATCAACCCAACAAGCTACGAAAGAGGGTAGAGACCGAATCGCCGCCAAATCCTTGCCTTATTTAAAGTCTCCCCGCACAACAACCTATTCACTCTCTTCCCTTCATGGTAAGCCGTATAGTTTTTACACCTCTCAAAAAGAGGCTAATACCCCTTCACAAGAAATGATGACATCAGGAAATATCAATCTGGATCCTGAATATCAGAGAGGTATATATTTCACATTTGTTCCATAACATTTTTCTGTCAGGTGAACTTATTAATGGAAAATTGTGTAGCTGTTGTTTGGACGACGCAAAAACAGGAAAGTTTGATAGACTCTTTTTACCATAATTTTTATGTCCCACCCATTATCTTTGGTGAGTATTATCGAGTTCACATTCCAATAACAGAGTTCTCCAATAAACCACAGCGACTACTACAAGAGAAGAAGACGGCGCCGAAATGCGAACATGTATAGATGGCAAACAGAGATTGACATCGATGCGACTGTATGTGAAATATATCCCCCAAGTCCAAAGTATAGATCCTAATAACCTCTTTCCACAGTTTTATGGATGGTGTAGTCAGTCATTTTCTGCCATTTTCTTCCGCTACTACTAACGTTCCATACAATATTATCGTTGCCCAGCTTTCTCGTACGTCGAGATTATTATTTTCCTGGCTTGAACACATTGTTAACAATATCGTATCCATAGACAAGGATTCGTGAGCCTGAATGCCCTCCTTTGGTGCCTTCCTGTCTAAAATCTCAATATTAGTGTGAGCGGACATCGATCATGGTTTTCCAACCCCAAAGGCTCGAAACGCAGACTCATCACCCCGCAATGGCAAAGCAAGTTCAGGAACACGCAAATTACCTGCGTCGAGTACGACGACATCACAGAGGAACAACAACGTGAAATTTTCCAGGTATGCTTTTTTGTCTTCCACATACATCAATTCTAATCTAGTCATAGCGTGTTCAAATGGGAGTCTCCCTCACCTCTGCAGGTACAAATAGCATAGTCGTCAAAACTACCATACTAACCCAACCCATCTCTCTGCTTTGTCAATAGACCGTTTACAGTCTGCTAACGGCTCCATTGCAGACCTCATACGCGAGGTTCGTATGAGGATCAACTCAACAGAAGGATTTGAAGGATATCTTAATTGGGGGAAGGCTCGAGGGAAAGATTTCAAAGCCTTGGCTGAGATTGCCTATCTAATTACACACGCAAAAACAGCAAAATCCGAACCCACGTTTCAGCGGCTCAAGGCTTTCCTCGAGAACAGAACTCACCCAGCTTCTGCTGTGAAGCGCCATGAAAATTTCTTGGCCATTTTGCGGCCTACGATGCCCAACATCATGGACATTTTCTGTCGCATTGTCCAGCATCCAGCGCTTGGAGAACCGCTGAGGGAAAATCTTTCACCGCTAGAGTTCATTATGTCCGCCTACCTCGTCTTCCTGTATAGGGAGGTGCTTTCCGACACCCAGCTATCGCACGCCATTGCGCAGATGAGGCAGGATGCTAGGTCTTCCTTCAAAAACATGAAGTTCGACACCGCCAAATGCAAGTACTTATTGACTTTCATTCACGAGAACATGCTCGACCTTATCCCCAAATTGAAATCCGACGGTTGTGGAGACATTCCAGCAATCCAAACCCCGTGCCAAGGAGCTGAGAGAAAATTTGGGGATCGATTTAAAGACGCTAAAGTTGAGGGCACAACCAAACCAGCGATAAAGCGCAAGCGCAAGGACCTCGAAGATGAGAAGAATAATGTGGCTGACAGCGACAATGAATCGTTGCAGGCCAAGAAAGACAAACTCAAACGCAAGCGATCAAGATCGGACGTTGGCTCTGGGCAACAGGCAATTTATCTAGGTCCTCCGCCTAAACCTCGAGCGACATCTCGACCATCTCTCAACGCCGGTCGATCTTCAGCCCCTGTCAGCGAAGCCAAAACCAAGATTAGTAAACGAACCCTGGTGAAACAACAATCAACCTCGAGTCATGTGAACGATATCAAGAAGTCAACAAAAGCGCAATCCATGCCGATGAACCAGAATAAAGGTCTCCAGGTAGCTACCCCCAGCGTGAAACCACCGTCTTCAACGAGGACAGTATCTGGCCCATCTCAAAAAGTCATCTCAAAGCTGGGAGTGCACTTGGTTGAGCTTGTCCCTTTGGGAAGGCGGGCAGCACCGGTTCGAACAGCGGTCTTGCCACCAACCGCGTTAGCGATTCCTGCGACACAAACACAAGCAGCGCCTCCACCCTCCATTTCCCAAGGAGGGCAACCTCTTCTTTCCAGACAAGGAAGGGTGAATAATTCTCCTGTCGTTCAGCAAAGCATTCTCGCACCGTCGAGCTCTTCAAGGATGCCTGGATCCGTTTTGCCTCCCGATGCATCTCCCACTTTGCGAATGACCAACAAGGCAGGCCCCGATAGGCTCGCTCCTGTACGCTCTGCAAAAGCAGCTAGCTCTAGTAGATCGGCGTCAATGGCGGGCTCTACTATAGGTCCCGTGGAGGCCCGTGCTTCACCGACAATGAGATTATCTGATTAGTAGTTAGTAAACAATACCATGTACGCAAATTGCCGGTGTTCGCACCATTCTCTCTGTCGTCCATGAGCTTCCTTTACCGCCCTCAAAAGGATACAAAGCAATCCAACCCGCCAACCCAATTGCTACCTGCAATCGAAAATGTCCCTAAAAAATATATTCATTCAAGAACCACGAGCACTAGGGGTGCCAGCCATATCATCAGACGCGTTTCCTCCATCTTCGTATCGAAGAAAAAACCTGATTTAAAGCTTGCTAATTCTGTGCTTCGCCACCATACTACCGTCTCTTCTACCTCCTTTTCTTCTTCGTCTGGGGATTCGGTTGGTTCTGAGGATGATATTCGAAGGCCTAGTGGCTTAGGTCGAGCAGTGTCGATTATGTCCAATCGTTCACTCCCACCTTCACCTTTCTTGCCTCCTTCACAATACTCTTCATATGCAAGTCAGGACTATCAGCGCACTCGTGCTTTGAGCTCTCCCAACCTTCTCCAATCTTTCAATATCAATAAAGGCAAAGTAAAAGCGAGACCAAGACGTGCCACCCTCTCACTCGCCAACGACCCTCTTATCGAACGTGAAATCACACCTCCAATACCAATCTCTTCTTACCTGCCAAAGGAAGTTATAGTTCATACATTATCCTACCTCTCAAGAGGGACTATAGCATCATGTTCTCAAGTATCCAGACTATTCGCAACAGCTGCCCGTTACAGCCTTTACAACACTCTCAATTTCGACTCGCTTTCTCTCCTGCAAATGGAACAACTGGTTGCTTTGCTAGCTTCACGACGCGATCTCACAGAACTTGTATCAACTTTCATATGTCACAATTGGCCTCCATTCTTCATATCTGACGGCCATTGTCGGGGCGGACCCTCAACTGGCTACATTTTCCAACAAAAAGACGCACTCCTAACAGCCACATTCACACTCGCACTCGACAGAATGACCAACCTCACATCTCTCACTCTCCCCGCATTCGACGCTTCCTTCCTATCTCATCATACCGCATTCGGACTGACGCGACTGACGTTTATGAATTATACGATGTCGGAATCGGATGCAAGAGCTTTGTTTTCTTGGTTGGATGGTCAGACGAATATTGTCTCGTTGAGATTTATCAATCTTGAAGATGTATCTCCACCTATCCAGAATTCGGATACCGTGCCTTGCCGCAACAGTAACAGCAATGGAAGACCGGGGACGGCACCTCCATTTCTCATGCCGTTCTCTTCCGCTCTGTCACCACAGTCGTCTCCTCTTTCGGCCAATTTTCAGCAGCAGTTTCCATCAGTTATTTCGCCATTCAGTTCTCCCAATCTGTTGCCTAATCTGGTAGAGCTGCACGCTACACCTTCCATTCTGACATCACTCATGCCCTCTTCCGCTCCCCTATGCACTACCACACCTTCCACCCCTCTCTCCTCTTACCTGCCCTTTCCCACTCTAGCTCTTAGACCCCTAACCACCGTCTCCCTAAACATAACCACAACCCTCTACACCGGTCTCCGCCCCGCAACACTCATGAGCTCACTCCGTGGGATCTCGCATTTGTGTTTAAGGTTTGGAAGGGTGGTTGATCGGAGGACATTTGAGAAAGTTGTGGGTGCTGCTGGAGGTGTTTTGGGTGGGGGAGAGGGTGGAACTGAGGGTGGAAGGGGGAAGGATGGAGAGTGGATTGGGTTACGATCACTTGAAGTGGGCTTTCAAGATAGTTCTGCGAAACGGTCTAGGAGAGACGAGGTTCGTTTCAATCTTCTAATCACTTTTTGCCCTCTGTTGACATCATTTTTAGGCCCTCTACAAAGCTTTACAAATTTCATTACCGCGATATAAATCACTACGATCTTTACGTCTTTTCGTGTCTCAACCCAGGCATCAGTATCAACCTTCCGTCGGTGACCATGACCACCATCTCGAACAGTACCACAATGGTCTTTCTAACGACGACGACAATAGTCCCACCGACGACGAACATGACAGTAACGACAATGGCAGTATGAGCGAAGGCTGTAGGAGTGTGGGTGATAATGATTCGAATAACACAAAACGAAAACCGTCCGGAGTCGAACAGATATTAATCGATTCGTGGCTGAAGTTGTGTCCTTCATTAGAGGTTGTGACACTTTTTTCAGGTGCCCAGTGGCGGAAGGAGTTAGACGATCGACGGGAGTTGTGGTTGAGTATGTAAGGTAGGCGTGTGTGCACCTCGTTTTGTTCTGGCTTGTATCATTTCTTTTATCGCTCTTCCCTCTTTCTCGACTGTAGATACCGTTGCCACCCCATCCACAATTTCATCTTTCCATCTCCCCCCTCTTCCCTTGAGCGTTTTATTATATTACTACCAATACCAGATTTACCACCAATACCAGATTGATCATATACCCATAGCTACAATACTACTCCATTCTCCCTAAATCTAGTCCCCCCTGCCTAACAAGAAAAACAGGTTCTTGTTTGTTACATAATTTCTCCTTTACATTAAATTCTCGGCCCTTGCTTTGGCGCTAGTTGTATTTTATATATACTCGATGTGAATTCCTATTCTCGTTCTCGTCGTTTTTGAGCTCGTTGAATCATTTACATGCATCGTTCTACAATCAAATCTAAAAAGTATATAAGTACATACATGCGCCTTTAATCAGTTAAATTCCGCGTATACAATCTATGTACTCCTCCTAATCAAGTCTAATAACCAAATGCCTGCTAGTCAAAACAGCCCTCGCACCCGGAACAACCACAATCGTCTGCGTATCATCAATAATCATAGCAGGACCCTCAACCATATCGGCAATCTCTAACTTGTCGAGAAGATAGACGGGGGTATGGGGTACCCGACCGAGTTTGTCGAAGTAGACGCTGTGGTAGGTTTCTACTTTGCTTTGGGGTGGTGAGGGGTGAGAGGGTGAGTGGGGAAGGCTGATGAGGTTGGGTGTTAGCTGAGCTAGTTCGGCGTAGACGGATTGACCGAGTGAGTCGAATGTTTTGCCGATTCCGCGGACCTGTTTTTTTGTTATTTCGAGTTTGTGTCAAAGTTTTTCAAGTAATAGTCCTTACCTTGATATCATCAACAATAATACTCTTCGTATCCAATAAAAACCCGAATTCGGTCTTATAAACTCTGTTAAACGCAGCTTCGAAATCCTCTCCATCCCCATCCTTTTCATTGGGTAGAACCATCAACGCTGTATCGGTGCCTTCAAACCGCATATTGAGCATCCGTTCAACATGGATACGATGGTCATCAAAGCCTTGTTTCTGAAGCTCCGTACGGACTTGTTGCGTCATCTTATCTAGTCTGGAGATCAGTATTGATTTGTTTTGTGGAGTGTAAAATGTGGAGCAAGGTTCTTGCAACTCGAATGCGCTGGTTAATGTGGGGGAGAGGTTTTTTTTGGGTCAGAGACGATTTGGAGGAAAGATAAATTGGACTTACCGGTCTGCAAGAGCGAGCCCATATGCAGAGAGAATGGAGCTGTACCGATGGATCAAAATCGTTTTTATGCCTAGAAGACTGGCGATTTCGCATGCATGTTGGCCACCTGCGCCACCGAAACTCGCAAGACTGAAGAGAAAGTATTATTTCATTAATTCCTTGGCAGCGAGGAACAAATTTAAAAAAACGTACGTATGTTTAGACGTCGCATGACCTCGAGCTTCTGTAAGAGCACGGATCGGACGACACATGGTCTCATTCGCCACTTTGATAAATCTATTGAAAAGAGAAAAAAAGGGAATATTTTAAGCGCATATAATCAACAAAAAAGAAATAACAAGTACCCATAAACGATTTCATCCAACGATAACTCTTTATCGTTGCTCGCATTGATTTCTTCAGCTAATTTCTCAAATGCGGTCCGGGAAGCATCTACGTCTAATGGTTCTTTCTCGGATTTACCAAATATTTTTGGGAAATAATCTGGGATGAGACGACCAAGAAGGAGATTTGCGTCTGTCACTGCCAATGGCCCTCCTTTCCTGAAAAAGAGAAGAATTTGAGTACGAACGTGTAAAGGAAGATATGAAAATAACAAGTTACCGATAACAAGCAGGTCCCGGTTGAGCACCAGCACTGTGAGGTCCAGCGTGAAAGAGACCATGCCTGAAGGTTAGACATGATCCACCGCCTGCTGCGACTGTATTGATGTCTAGTTGGGGTGATTGGATTGTTACGCCTGCTGTTGTTGTTTCGTAAACGACGTTATAACGGCCGTCGAAGCGTGATACATCTGTGGAAGTACCACCCACGTCTAATCTAGTAAAATGGGAAGAAAGTTTAGATCTCCTTTTCCCGTGAGAGGGAGTAAGTAATGTACGAACCCGATGATTGGGTGTTTCTCTTTCTCATCCCAACTCGTCAATGCATAACCTACAACACCTCCCGCTGGCCCACTCAAGATGCTTTTCAACCCCGAAAAATTATTGAGGTCAACTAAACCACCATCACTTCCCATAAACTCGACTCGAGGACTCCGCAATCTCCCATCTTTCAATTTTGCATCGAAACCGTTAAAGAAACCATCCAGATATTCACGGAGAATGGGTGTGAGGTATGCGTCCGCTGTGGATGATACTCCACGTGGTACCATTTTGATCATGGGTAAGAGTTGAGCGGATTCTGAGATGTGTGTGAAACCGACTGAACGAGCTATGGATCCTATTAGGCGTTCATGATCCGGGAACGTGTAGGAATGGACTAGAACGATGGCTAGGGAGCGGTATCCTTCGTCGTACAGTTTCTTCAAGTCACGCTCTATGACCTCGGGGTCTACCAAATAAATTTAGAGTTGAAACAACACTATTTTTTTTCTTAAACGTTTGAAGCTGACCTGGTCTTTTCATGATTCGTACAGCTTCTCCAGATAATCCTTTTACTATTTCTCCAGGACCTTCTGCATCTCCTTCTCCATCCCAACCTTTTCCTCGGTATCCTCTGACGACTTTACCATGTTCATCGAATTGCACAGCATGTACTTCCGCCTTCGGATCAGAGGTATATCCGACCAAAGTTACGCGTTCATCCACTTCAAGGACTGTTGAATATAACGGTGCTGGTCTTCGGATATTGAGATCAAATATTTTGGGACGCGACTGGTTCCCGATAAGAAGAAGATCCTTGAATCCACGAGTGATAAGAAGTGCGTGCTTATGTCCTTTGCGTTCGAGGAGGGCATTGGTAGCCACCGTTGTGGATAAACGGATATAGTCTAATGAGATATGAATACCTTGATGTTTTCCAGGTGTCGGAGCACAGCACACCGATTTTGTTAGTATCAAGAACGGATTTCCTAGGAATCTTTTGGCCCGTTACAATTTCTAAAACGCGCCGAATGCCTTCTGTAGGTGCATCCTCGTAATTTCCTGGATCCTGAGATACTATTGAAGAAATCAAACGATTATCACACATGACTCCCGAGTCGTACTCACAGAGTTTCACAACCAATTCTTTTCTCTCATTTGGATTTTCTGGATCTGGATATGATCTATAGAGATCCGATGATGAGAGCTGCGCCACAGTAATAGAGTTGATCCCTACGCATGTACATCGCAAAAAGTACCACCTCTGTCAGCACAGATGCGAATGGAACGATCTGGTATCTGCGCGGGTGAAGACATAGTAAATTATAGGGAGAAGGTTGAGGCTTCGTTGGTCCAATTTGTTGGAATATCTGAAGGGAGCTCGGAAGAGAGACGGAACATGGGGTTAGGGTTTTATTAATAACTTTAAATTTAGACACGCTCTCATGCAATCTGCAGAGGAGGGAGGAGGAGGGACACATCAAATTTTGTTGTGGATTAGAATTGCATTCAAGAATTGACCAAACACGTTGCATCCACCGTTAAACGATAAGTCGATGGACTGAAAAACATTACATTTTTTACTTTCTGTACGAGTATAGGTCAGGGATTCAGTCGTGACTACTTATGATGGCTTTCAATGACTTGTCCAACACGGACTTGTATCTGTCTTTTTATTGACTTCTTTTCTTAGCCCACTCTTCCTTCATCTTTGCAATGTCTTCCATCACTTTTCTCAAAGCAATTTGCTCCGGATCCTCACATTCCTCCTTGATAAACATGAACCAAGACGGCAAAGGTCGAATACTGTCCTTCTTTTCACCTTCTATGGAAAGCGCGAGGTGTCCTGATACCATCATACACTGGAAAGTTACCTCATTGTCGATCAATTTAACGTCAACTTCGCAGAACCCCATAGGTACGTCTTGACTCTTAATGACAGGATAGGATACTTCATCCAAAACCAGTGAGTCTGACGTACAGTGGCCCTGCCATTTCCCGACGCTTGACCATACACAAAATGCGGTAATCCAGCCTGAGAGGTAGGTCGGTCCTGAACCCTGAGGATGATAATGACAAACTCGGCTCCAGAAGTCGATGTCAGGCTCGCCATCGAATGCTGCGACGAACCGAGTAAGTATAGGTCGTAACAATGCTGCCCAGGCTTTCGGCTCTTCCCCAAAGGAGTTGAGTTTATCCAGACGAGCAAGGAGGCGCTCCCAATCGGATTTCTCGCCTTCGAGTGTGACAGATGGTATGCCACATGCCAGTTCCATCGTATAACTGAAGTAGCTGATAAATGGAGGGATTTGAGTGTTGTGTTCGTCGTAGAGTCAGGTAAGCTTACGCTTTCAGAGTGGACATCATAAGGACTGAACATATGATAGTATCGCTAGATGTACTGGTCGTGAAATCAGGAAGAATCCACTTTTGTAGATCTGTATCAACAACCTATGGGTTTACTGATTAGAAACTTGAAGTGGTTCTGAAAGGATTAATCAATTGAGTTTGGACATACATTCTCGTGGATCTTGTTGGTCATTTGGTATGCAAGCGCACCAAAGTCTACAGTGTACCTTGTGCCTTGCGCCTTGACGACAAGCTCTTTTTTGCCTTCATGTTGGACAAAATGAGAACGAAGCTCCTCCGCGTGGGCATTGACACTTGCATAGAAGTGAGTTTTCCTTTCTCCTTCGGGCGATATAACATTTGGGTGACTTACTAGAAGTTAAATTGGCCTAGGATCGCAATCCAAACGTCGTCCGGTCTGACCATAAGATCAATTATAAGGTTCTCACCAAAATACCAGGCTTGTGGATAACAGCAACGAACCTGATAATGAGATGATGATGCTCGTTGTACGCTAAGGTGACCGTATCAACAAAACCGTTGTTTCTACCCAACACATTTGCCAGTGACCCCTTGTTGACGAAAGAACTCTGTAGGAGCTCAGCGCATCTTGTCGTTTTTGCTTTGACACCCCAAGTCCTACCAAGCAATTCTTCAGGCATTGTCGGACTGTTAGTCTTTGGCCCTCTGACAGACTGGGCGTCGTGAGATGCGACTTTGAAATGAACGGGCATTGCGTCGTTTGAATGTGTCAGAGGTTGCGATTGGTATAAAAGGTCAGACGCTAGCTGTCAGTGGGAGTCAGACGCGGTTCCTCCACCAGGCTCCGTGGCACTTGCATCAGAGAGCGCAGTAGACGACGCTAAGTATAACTTATTCTCCCCACACGGCATCTGACCACCACTGGTATCTAATTATATCCCACTGCCATTGGAAAAGATCAAGGTACTTACCAGTCTCATGAATCATTATCATCTAGCGACCTCTCAACTTGTTGTAGTGACCATAAGAGTCAGTCAAAAAAAACCCATCTACAGGCGTAGCTTGATACGGGTACCCATTACTTGTCTGCAAGCGCTAGCTCATATGCGGAGAGAATGGATCAAAATCGTTTTTATGCCTAGAAGACTGGCAATTTCGCATGCATGTTGCCCACCTGCTCCACCAAAACTCGCGAGTCTGGAGAGAAAGTACTATTTCATTAATTTCTTGGAAGCGAGGAACAAATATAAAAAAACGTACGTATGTTTAGACGTCGCATACCTCGAGCTTCTGTAAGAGCATGGATCGGACGACAGATAGTCTCATTCGCCATTTTGATAAATCTATTGAAAAGGGGGGGGGGAAGAAAGGAAAAGATTTTAAGCGCATGTTGTTCGGAAACCACGTGTGAATGTATGCAGGGATCATTTGTGTGGCATTTGCAGGTCTTGCCGAAATTCCGACCTGTGGAGTTTTAAATTATCCACTGTTGACTTATCTCAGAGATTAGATCAAGATTAGATGTCAGTCATCTCCATATATGGACATCTTATCTCAGAGATGAGTTGGGCTCAGGCCAATTTGACCATCGATATGGATCAGCGCAACCAAGCTCAACAAGAGATAAGACAACACCTCAGTCAATTTGTTTTTCTTTTTGTCAATATAATCCTTTTAGCCACTATATCAATATTGCATTCAGTCTACAACTGACAACCAGAACCGTACCATACATCAATCCTCACAGGTGAAGGATGGGTATTGGAGTTGCTCACTGGCCACCTGGAACACATCCGTTGTGAACTTGGTGTACATTGCCATGTATTTTTAGAGTTGATCATGGAACTTCGTGCACTTGGCCATACTAGTTCTAGATTTGTTTCTTTGGAGGAACAACTGGCAATTTTTTTGTACATGTGCATCACAGGTTTAACAATCCGCCATGTAGGAGAACGGTTCCAAAGATCTAATGATACAATTTCATGGTAAGTGGGTTTTTTATTTATTTCCAAGATTGCTCAATGATCTTTTAGATATTTTCGGAAGATGGTTGCGATCTTCTCATCCCCTCCTTTTTACACAAAATATGTCTGCTTGCCAACTGTACATGATCCACCACCAACTCAGATCTATAACAACCCAAAGTTCTGGCCATACTTCAAGGACACTCTTGGCACCATTGATGGAAGCCACATACATAGTGCACCACCTGCACTTGAACGGCCACTTTGTTGAAATTGGAAAGGGTAACAAAGTCTTGGACTTTTGTGTACACAAGTTTAAATCAATCAGTAAAGTCTTAGGAATTCTTTGACTGATTGTTGGTGCAAGCCATAAATTGCAAAGCTACTTAAAAGTTTGATTATCCTTGAATTGATCCAAATTATTGTTGTTTATTGTGTGTACTAGTTGAAGTGAAATTCAAAGTCTTGGAAAGGTTATACTTTCTAGAAAACCCAACTTGCATTATTAAGATTGTATAAAGTATTGATTGAGTTATTGTTTTGAGTAGAGATTTTTATAATCTTGAAAATACACCTTTTCTCAACAACCTCTGTGCAGTTACATCACTGTTAGCGGAATTCTCCTACAACAATACTCTGAGTGCCACTACCAGTGTATCTCCGTTCTTCACCAACAAAGGTTACAATCTGGCTATCACTATCCATCTGGAGTACGACCTTGTCTCCTCCTGTGCTCACAAGTACATTACGGACCTTAACAAACTCCACGAGGAACTCCAAAAAGCCATCCTCACTTCCCAGGAACAATATCAATGTTCCACAGACAAGTGTTGGGTTCCTCCTCTGGACTTCAAGGTTGGAGATCAAGCCTTTGTCAGAGCACAATTCTTCTGTACAACCAGACCTTCAAAGAAGCTTTCCGAGAAGTATCTTGGTCTGTATGAGATTATTGCTCAGGCAGGTCCTTTGTCCTGGACCCTCCGTCTTCCTGACAACTTGTGTGCTGTCCACCCCGTTTTCCATGTTTCCATGCTAGAGCCCTGCACTCCAAACACTATTCTGGATTGAACTCAACCTCCCCCTCCTCTGGTTGTCATTGACAGAGAACAGGAGTTCAAGGTCTCCAAAATTTTGGACTCTAAATTGGACAACAGATTTACCAGCTAATGAATTAGGACACACATCTGAACTTGTTGCTGATTTCCACCAGAGCTATCCAGCTAAACCCAGACCTCTTCTGCTCTCTTGATTCCTTTTCCATTCCTTTCCTTGTTTTTTCCATTCCTTTCCATGTCTCCTCTGTTTTATTCCTTTCCGTTATCTTACTCTTCTGTTTCACAAAACAAAGTCAAGAAAACATTATTTTAATGAAACAAAACAAAAAAGAAATAACAAGAAAAATTATATACAATTCTTTTTCTATCTACTCTTGTGTTTTTTCTATTCCTTCCATCCCATCCTTCTCCACTCCTTCCTTTTCTGCTTCTGTCATTCCCAGTCCATCCTCAATCCCTTTTTCCCATCCTCTGTCCGACTCTGATCCACTCTCCGACTCCTTGTCTTCCCCCTTGTCTTCTGTCTCCTCTGTCCCGACTCCCCTGTTCACCCTGATCTTCCTTTTCTCTTCCTCTGCCTGTCTCACCCTTCCTTCCTTCTGTCTGTTCTTTTCCAACTCCCTCATCCACACCTCCATCACCAACCTCATCCCCTCCTGCATCTCCACCTTCCTCAACAACCCTCCTATCATGTCCAGTCCCTCTATCAACACCTCTGTTCCATTGGACCCTGGTGATACCTCCTTCCCTTTTCCCTGTCCACCCATCTGCTCCGTTCCTCCATCCATTCTTTCATCCTCTGTTTCATCCCAACCAGGCTGCACCCCATCTTCCACACATAGCAGTGCCAACATGTTGGCCTGCTGCTCTTCTTGTAACACACCTCTTGCGCATCAATACACCAGCTGCACACTGGGTTCTTCCTTGTCTTGGTCTGAAAGACCTCCTATGTGTTCTGTTAGTCTTTTTTCCATTCTTATTTTGACCCACTTACTTTATCACTTGTTTTTCTTTTCTTTGGGGCACTTGGCCCCGGCTCCATTCCATTTCCTTCTTCTTCCTCTTCTTCTTCATTGTTGTCCTCATCTATCATGATTGTCTCTGCCCTCCTCTTCCTCTGCTCCTCCTCCTGCTTCCTCCTTTGCATCTCCCACAGCTGCCGCTGCTCCTCCTCTCTTCTCCTCCTCTCCACTTCTACCTGTTGTCTCTCTGCTTCCACCTTACATCTCTCCTCCTCCTCCTCAAGCCTCTGTGCCTCCTCAATCTCCACATCCATCCACTTCTCCTCCTCCTCCCGCTCTCTCCACTGGTGCTCTCGTGCTTCTTCGAGCCTTGCTTGTTGTGAAGCAGGAGGAAGGGAGGGGCCAGTTTTGTTGTTGGAGCTCATAGTGGTTTTTTATTGAGGATGGTGGTTGTGGTAGTTAACCAAAGTGAAGAGTCTCAACCAGTCTCTGACGGTCTTTATACCACATTAACCTCGCACGGACCACCACGTGGCCTCGAGGGTCTTGGCCTTGACAGGGAGGTACTGTTACATTCCATTATATGTGACTCCGGTCCAGCTCTGTCGGAGTTGTCTCTGGTACTCCGTACTCCGTTCCAGTACCTTCCCTTGTTCCTGGACCTACTCCTCCTACGTCCAACTCCGAGACTTCTCCATATCATTCCAGCTCCTCTGACGATACTCCAAACCCAATACCACATCTTTGCCATAACAACTATTTCTTTGTCATCACTTTCCCATTATCAGTCAGCACACCTGCTATGGATTATTCACCCAAGAATGCAGGACTTTCTGGGAGCAGAACGCAGCACTTTATATTTATCTTTTATATTTCGGTTGCTATTCTTTTTATTATTTAATTACTCAAAACTTGTATGTTTTCCTCAGTTTGAATATCAACTTAGTTTCCTCCTCTTGTTTGTCCTCTAAGTCACTGAGGTCTTCCGTCTTTCCGTTCTCTTCTGGTTCTGAAATCAGGACATTGTAGGAGCTGGGCAGCACAGCACATATGCTGAGGCCAAAGTCCTTTCTGTTACTTGTTCCAGTTCTGTTCTGTCTGTTCTGGAGTTACTCCAATGTTACCCCCTTTGTCTAAACTTAACATGATATCAATGTTCAATGAAAGAAAATAAAATCATTTATTCATTGTTTTAGCCCCTACAGGAACAGCTGCTGCTCTTCTGAATGGTTCAACATATCACTCAGCCCTTGGTATTTGATCTAATTTCACTAATGAAAATGAAATATTAGGAAATGAAGCTACTGTAATCAAAGAGGTACAAGAACATCTCAAAGGTGTTGATTACATATTTATTGATGAAATATCTATGATTGCATGTCATGAGTTATATAAAATAAGTTCCCAACTTTCTAAAGTTACAAATGAATGTGATAAACCTTTGGGAGGTAAAAATATAATTTTAGCAGGTGACTTTGCACAACTTCCACCAACACATGGATCACCATTATACAGTAACATTGTACCCAAAACACAAAATTATACAATGTCAAAGAGAGATCAAGAATCCACAATAGGCAAGATATTATGGCATCAAATTACAACTGTTGTAATCTTAACTCAAAATATGAGACAGACAGAGATATCAGGAGATGATCAAAAGTTCAGAAGCACCTTGAGCAATATGAGATATGCAGCCTGCACAAAAGATGACCTAACCTTTTTACAAACCCTTGTTGTTAATAAAAATGGAAAAGACAAAACATTAACAGATCCAAATTTCAGGAATGTATCTGTCATAACATCTTTAAATACTCAAAAAGACCAAATAAATGACTTGGGTTCAATCTGATTTTCTAGAGATACTGGACAAAATTTGACACATTTTTTTTCAATTGATAAACAAAGAAATTCTATGATAGGGTGAAAGAGGAAAGGCACACAAAGATCCAAAAAGGCTTCTGCAGATGTTAATATCCCAATTAATATTCAGCAAATACTTTGGAATTGCAGCCCACATTCTAGTGAACATTTTCCAGGTAAACTATCATTATGTTTAGGTCTGCCTGTAATGATAAGAAATAATGATGCTACTGAACTTTGCATTACAAAAGGACAAGAAGCCTATATTATAGGATGGGATGCTATAGAAGGCCCACAAAAACAAAATGTTTTAGAAACATTATATTTAGAATTAAAAAATCCACCCAAACCAATACAATTACCACATTTGCCTAAAAATATAATTCCAATGACCAAGACAACAAAAACTGTAAAATGCAGGCTGCCAAATGACTGTGAAATAAATATAATTAGACAACAAGTAAATGTGTTACAAGGAAAAACTTGTCTATACAATGTTGTGAATCTAAGTCATTGTCAAAACTTTCAATCAATGTATACCTGTTTATCACAAAGTTCAAGTGCAGCTGGAACACTCATCATTCAAAGTTTTATTTAATTCAAATAAAATTACACAAGGATTATCTGTGTTACATTCCGTCTTACGTTACTCCGGTCCAGCTCCGTCGGAGCTGTTTCCGGTAGTCCGTACTCCGAACAGTGCCTTCCCTTATTCCCTGAACTACTCTTCCTATGTTCAACTCCGAGACTTCTCCGTGTCATTCCGGTTCCTCCGTCTATACTCCAAACCCGTTATCACTTCTTCGCCACTACCACTATTCTTTGTCATCAACCTTCCCACCATCAGTCAGCACACCAGCCATGGATTATTCACCCAAGAATGCAGGACCTTTTTCGGGAGCAGAACGCAGCACTTATATTTATATTCTATATTTCGGTTGCAATTCCTTTTATATTTAAAGTACTCGAACTTGTATGTTTTCCCTCAGTTCGAATATCAACTTAGTTTCCTCCTCTTGTTTTCCCTCTAAGTCACTGAGGTCTTCCGACTTGTTACTTTCTTCTTCCGTTCCGAAATCAGGACACCTTAGGAGCTGGGCGGCACAGCACACACGCTGAGGCCAACATCCTTTCCGGGTTACTGTTCCGTCCGTTCTGGAGTAACTCCGACGTGACTTCCCCCTTTTGTCTTAAACTTAACAATCTGGACATCTACATCAAGAACTCAGAGAACTAAACCTTTTGAATGATATTACAATGAAAATTTATGAAGGTCATATAGATAAAACATATTTTGGACCATTATGTAACCCAATGATACATAAATATCTAACTGAATTTAAAACAAAAAATGAAACTAATAACATGCACCATGATTCAACATGGATTGATACTAAAAATTCTCTTCAAACAAAAGAAAAAGGAACATCAATATCTATCAAAACCTTATAAATCATATATCTACTAAAGACAAAGATAAAGCAAAACACAAAATTTCTACTTTACAAAATATTGATAAAGATATAGAAATAATACCAAAATAAATAAAAATATCTTCACTAGTTTCCAATAGTTTGTATACTCCATCACCCCTAGGTCTCACTTGGGATAGTATTAATTACAGTTGTGCATACGACTCATTATGTACATTGCTTCACCATATATGGGATGAAGGTCAGTTGATTCATAAAGCATACTTTGAAAATGGAACTCAATATCTACAACTACTTAATTCAGGGTTTCTTTTCATCAGGAAAAATGATTTTGGCCCCAGGGTAGCCTTGGGTAATTTGTTAGTATCACATCACTACTCAGGACATCCCAGGACACCCCAGGACACCCCAGGACATCCTAGAGCAGCACAGGTAGGATTTGAGTGTTACACACTTATCCAAGGACACCTCAGGACAACCTAGGACAGCATAGATAAAGTTTTGACTGTCACCCATTTTCTCAGGACACCTTTAGTGTATCCTGGTGCATTGACCATCTGGATTAAATCACATCAGGAGGCCCTGGGAGTCCCTTAGAATTTATGAATTTTGCTAGAAAATCTTTAACCGCCACGTCCAGGAAAGTATTTTGCAATTTTCTCAATAAGGAGAGCTGCTATTAATATAATTTAAACATATCCAGGGTCCTAAAACAATTCTCTACCATCTTTAAAAAATTTCCTTTTTTGGAATCTATGTAATCTACCCTGACCCAGCACCATATGCTTGAAATCATGCTTATCTGTGATCATGTGACCAATGGTCTGTGTGCCATCCAAAAGATATATAAACCACCCACAATTTTGTTTTCTTATTTCCTACTTCCCCAGTATTATACTAGTATATATGATGTTTAGAATAATTGAATATAATTTTATTATTATTATTATTATTCTGTTGTGTGAGACCACTCAAATATCTGGTTTATATATGTTTTCTAGCATCAGATCCAAAAGGACTAAGGCTGCCTCAGGATGCTCTCAGGTTGCCTCAGGACGCTCTCAGGTTGCCTCAGGTCGCTCTCAGGTTGCCTCAGGTTGCCCCAGGACAGCCTAAGACTTTTCATACATAGGTAACTTGCACCCCAGGGCGACCTCTTGACCTGAGTGCTCTGAGCTGCCTGGGGCACCCCAGGACATTTCAGGACAGCCTAGGGCAGAAGTCATTTTTTCTGATGTTATTATCATCAAATCAATGTACATTTGAAATAATATGTGAGCATTTAAGAACACTATTACACCATAAAAAACCTTTACAATACTGTTTTGGAAAGAATTACACAGATATAGATGAATTAGTCAGAGAGATTACATTAAAAGAATCATATGGAACTTCATGATTACAACGTTGGAACTGTAATTTCATAATTAACAAATAATATTCATATTTTCAAGATTACACCACTGTTGGTTGGTGTTCTTCAGACTATGAGAATCTACAGCATAAAGCAACCATACAACAATATATAAATTTTAAAGTTAACAAAAAAAATTATAAAACTAATAAAAATTGCCCTAAAAGCTTAAGATCTACCAAAAAGAATTTCCCACTATACAACACTCAATACATTAATAAACTTCCTCCAATCTTAATATTTGCCTTAGCACCTTGGATTGACATCAACAATTCTCTCACTTTTAATGTTTCAAATTCATCAAAACATTATATATTGAAAGAAATTATATATACCAACGGCAATCACTTTACTGCAAGACTCATTGATAAAAATTTTAATATTTGGTATCATGATGGACAAACAACCCAATCCCTATGTCAAAAAAAAAAAAAACTAAGACATCCATCACATACCAGTCACATCACCAGATAAATTATAACTTAGCCCATGTCTTACCCTCTCCATTCTACCCTTCCCTTTCTGTATCTTTTAAATTATATTTTGTTTCATTGTACTTCCATTTATTCTTTATGTTGGATATACAAACCATTCATTGTCAGGAACAGTGAAATATTTTTATCTATATTTTTCTATATTTTTCTTACTCATACAAATCCTCCATTTCATTCTTGCTTTATAACAACATTCACTCACTGTTATTCCCCAAGAGTGGAGAGAATTCCCCTCATATACATACAATACTTTATTTGCCTTTTGTATCTGACAAATTAAAACAATATATTTACTTATGAAATATAATCTGAAAATATATTGTTCAATTTGAGTTTAAATAATGGAAAAATACATATATATATATCATCTTGTACACTTGTTCATGCTACAAGAGAGACAGAGTATATGAATATAAAGACCTGAAAATAGTTGTGATAGGTGAAGAGTTAATGAACAAATTTATAGTTGTCAAAAACTCTAGGGCAAAGGACTGATGGGGACCAGCAGCTAACCCCAACAATCTTACTCTGCCATCAGATGAGGGTGGAAGGGAAATGAAAGAGAGTAAGCTAAAGTGTATGGATAGTCCTAGAAAATTTGAAGGAAGTAGTGGTTGTAAAGGAAGATATATAAAAGAGATCCTCTTGCACTGTTTGTTCACAAGAAGGTTCACATGACCTGCGTCATGTGATGCCAATACTTATTATTTATTATTTTATGTAAATAAATTAAACCTTTTCTAAAAATATATAACTCAAAATAAGTCTCATATACGGCTGTGCAAAGCAACAGCCCACCACTCTAGTTTTGTATTGCATTTTATAAGGGGAGGTTAAAGTAAAATTGGGCACATGCAATATGTAGCTTTTACAGCAATAAATGCAGTGACCATGCATTTCAACTAACACCATTTAGGGCAGGGCAGGTGCTTAGTCAGGTTCCCCACAATCTGATCAATCATAAGCCACATGCACCTGAGAATTCATAAGATGTCCTGCCTTAAAATTTTGTGCTTCAAAAGATTTCTCAGTCCCTGGCGAGAGGTAAATGCTCTACACGTCTAGATCTAAGCTCATCACCATGAATCCACTCCAGCCACTCCCAGCAGTCCAGCCACTTGTTCTCCAACTGCTCCCTCCTGCAAACCCTGTGCTTCCCCAACCAAACTGGGGTGCTTTCTCAGGTGCAATGCAGATTGTTGGTGCCAAAGCAGCCAATATTCCCAATTGTGTGCGTAGTTGCAATTGATGATGTATTTCCTATAAAACTAAATACAGAATTAGGATCTGACACAGAAAATTCTTGCCATGAATGCCAATATGCTTAACCTTGTTGGAGCATTTAACCTCAAGTTGTAGCAAGCCATAACAATGTCATTGCAAGGTATTTCTTTTCTTATATTCACAAATTTTTACTTATATTTTATTTTCAGGCTAGACCTGGTCCCAATGTGGGCCCACAATGCATTGACATCAACCTCTGGTATCCTCCACTACCTGCCAGGCATAGTTGCAGGAGGGGTCCTGCCAGTGACTATGGCAGAAGTGTTAGGGCTTTCCAGTGAGTAGTCTAATATTAGGTCAATCTATCTCAATTCTACCTGTACTCTATCTAGGCCAGGAGTACTGCCAGGCCATCATAGCATTGCACAACAATCATACTCCTGGTTTGGCACCTGCACCACAATTAATGCTAGGGATTGTCAGGGGTAACCCTGGGGTATCTCAATGCTGACCCTTATCCATACCCCACCCCTACCTGCCAAACCCGTGGGTTTACCTGTCAAAATAAGCCCAAAAACACCCCAAACAACCCAGAAATGAGCAAGATATGTGCTAAACAATAGTTACTATTGTTTTGGTCATATCTCCTCCAATTTTTATCCATTTTGAATGATCTAGGGTGCATTTTGTAGGTGGAAGGGTACATGAATCTGTACCTGTACCTGTACCCCACTGTACCCTATCCACTAGCCCACAGGGGTTGAAAAACCCATGACAATCCCTAATTAATGCACACCTCATGGTCAAAAACACCATTTTCTAGACTACATGGGTATTTATATTTAGTGAATACTCCCATACCTTAATACATGACCTTGTCCTTATTACACCATCAAGAGAAAATATCATCTTATTAATTAAATTAAATTTCTTGGAAGCAAGGAACAAATTATAAAAAGGAATGTATGTTTAGACATTGTATGACCTTGAGCTTCTGTAAGAGCATGGATTGGACAACACATAGTCTCATTTGCCACTTTGATAAATCTATTGAAAATGAAAAAGGGAAGATTTTAAATGCATATAATCAACAAAAAGAAAAACAACAAATACCCATAAACAATTTTATCTAACAATAACCCTTTATCGTTACTCGCATTGATTTCTTCAGCCAATTTCCCAAATATGGTCTGGGAAGCATCTATGTCTAATGGTTCTTTCTCAGATTTACCAAATATTTTTGGGAAATAATCTGCGATGAGATGACCAAGAAGGAGGTTTGCGTCTGTCACTGTCAGTGGATCTCCTTTCCTGAGAAAGAAGAATGTAAGTAGGAAAGTGTAAGGAAGATATGAAGAAACAAGTTACCAATAACAAGTAGGTCTCGGTTGCCAGTGAGCACCTGCACTGTGAGGTCCAGCATGGAACAGACCATGCCTGAAGGTTAGACATGATCCCCTGCCTGCTGCGACTCATAAGGGAAAAAAAAAATGTTTCTGTAGTGCATAGTAGGTATGGTAGACCAAATATACTGGTACATAAGTCCCCTCATCAGTAAGTCCAGTAGTTTTCTGCATCATCTCAGTAGTCTCTAGTAGTTTCTGGTAGTTTCTCTATGGTTACATAGCAGCTAATATATTATTCTACCAGAACTACTAACCTCTTCATAGCTACAGTTTTTTCCTGTTGTCCTCAGCTCAACCATAATTTTCAGGAAAATAAAATGTTATTGTAGATGTAGTTAACAATGATACAAGAGCTTCCAAAATGCTACCCATAAAGAGCAAGCACCCCTGGTGGCAGTGCAACATGGCTGTTGACAGGTGGCATCAACAGGTGCTGGTTGATAGGGTGCTGGTGTCAACATGGCTACAGCCAAGCGATATGGCTATCAATGGATGGCATCAACAGGGCTGGTTGGGGATGGGGATGGTTGACATGGCTGGCAGCTGGGAAATGGGGCCGTTGACAGAGGCATTGATGTGGCTGGCAGCTGTGTTGAATATTTTTGAGCATTAGAAAAGCTCTTCCAGATTAGGAATGATTAGTAAGCACAATAGGATATGGGTACACTGCCAATTGTTAAAAATGTTGATGGCATCTGGAGCCAAACTCTGGGTGACAGCCATTTGATCAATCTGGCTCCAGCATCAAAGTCAGGTTTGAAGGAGCTGAGGCCGAAAAGGTCTGCATCAGCGGCCCAACAGCTGACTCACAGGTTTCTGCCCCAGCTCTATAAATGCCAAGTGCTGATTTTCTTTAAAAGTTGAGGTCTGAGTTTGGGGTAATAAGGTAATGGTTAAAAAGTCATTAATATCAAAATAATATACTTAATGAACACCCAAAGCCTTCAGAGTATGGAAAAGGCCAAATTTACAAGCTCGATGCAAAGAGGTCTGTGCATTGAACTTTCAAAACTTTCCTAAGTCGTTTGAACTCCAATCCAAATTGTTCAACCACAACCAAATAAAGAAACTTCAATGTCGTTCTTGAGTATAATCTATTTGTTCGCTCTTTACCCTAATATCTTTTGCCTATCTATCCCCTTGCTGTGTCTGTTCAGCCTCACCATGTGCCTGTGCACGGTTTTGTCACTCTCATGTTGCCTCCTTGGGCTTTCCATTGTTCAGCTAAACTTTTACTTTTTTGATTATAGGTCACAGGTCCCGGAGTGGTAGAAATCTCACAACATGGTGACCCCTTGAAGAAGAACAGCATGGCCAGCACCACAGCCACTGGCACCATGAGCCATAATCACACAGCGCAAAAATGATCACTACAAGTGTGACCACAACTGTAACCACTGGCACAAGCCGCCATGACCACAACAAAGACAAGCACCATGACAAAGATTCCATCACAGATGGATGGTGGCCACAATGGCAACGACAATGCCACCCCCAAACTGTCCACAACCACCATAACAAATATCAGCCAGCCATTTCTGCTAACCTTAGCAACACTGTGTTTTTGAGGACCATTTCATACCTTTGTATTACTATCAATTGCATAAATATATTATTACATTCTGTTACATTCCGTCTTACGTTACTCCGGTCCAACTCCGTCGGAGCTGTTTCCGGTAGTCCGTACTCCGAACAGTGCCTTCCCTTATTCCCCAAACTACTCTTCCTATGTTCAACTCCGAGACTTCTCCGTGTCATTCCGGTTCTTCCGTCTAAACTCCAAACCCGTTATCACTTCTTCACCACTACCACTATTCTTTGTCATCATCTTTCCCATCATCAGTCAGCACACCAGCCATGGATTATTCACCCAAGAATGCAGGACCTTTTCCGGGAGCAGAACGCAGCACTTATATTTATCTTTTATATTTTGGTTGCTATTCCTTTATTTATTTAAGTACTCAAAGCTTGTATGTTTTCCCTCAGTTCGAATATCAACTTAGTTTCCTCCTCTTGTTTCCCTCTAAGTCACTGAGGTCTTCCGACTTGTTACTTTCTTCTTCCGTTCTGAAATCAGGACACCTTAGGAGCTGGGCGGCACAGCACACACACTGAGGCCAACGTCCTTTCCGGGTTACTGTTCCGGTTCCGTTCCGGAGTAACTCCGACGTGACTTCCCTCCTTGTCTTAAACTTAACACATTCATATCCTCCTTGAAACTTGACTACTGAGTATGAAATGAGAATGGAAAATAATAAACAAAAAATATTGAGGATTGCCCCCAACAGAGAGTACATTTGCTTGAGCTGTGCTCTAGCTTTCCACAGCTGGTGGAAAATGTTGCCACCAGGTCACCCTGGTGACATGCTGATATTAGCCAGATTGCAGTGTTAGGTAAACCTTCTATCAGGACCTCTGACAGGTGTGGAAAGGTGCCACACAGGGTCTGATCTCCAGGTTTTTCTCACATGTCTAACAAATGGCAGTGTAGTAGCATACCATACTATTTTACTTACTTGTTTTCAAGGCACTTGACCTGCACTGGCCAAATGTGAATCATATTATCATCTACTTAATCATTGAGTCTGATAAATTCCAACAAGCTGGCCAGTCAATGTGGTATTAGAAGGGTGAACAATTGGGTCTATCATTGTCTATAGTGTTTAAAAGTCTGGTCTGGTCCAGTTTCCCAACCCCCAGGGCCTTTAACCAAGACCATAACCGGTCAACATCAGTCCTAGGACCAAAAAAGACCAGACTGGACCACTTAGGACTGGTTTGCATCAGTTTTTTTTTGGTTCTAAGACTGGTCCTGGTCCTAATTGGTCTTAATCAGTCTGTAACTGGTCTTCTGCTGACAAATATATATTTCTGTATCAAAAACGGTTGTTAAGTTTGATAATAGCATCCAAACGAGCCCAAGAACGTTAAATTCTGTTAGTATTTGGATTTTCTACAGTAATAGTAGTAAAATGCCTTATTTCAGGGAATATTTTAGACTATTTTACAGATCTATTTATTTCTCAGCCAGTTTCTATTGGAATTTTATGATCTTGGGCTCATTGGAAAGGGGTAAATTAGGGCTACCGTTTTGTTGGTTCAAAGCAGTCTGAACCTCAAAAGACCGGTTAATCGAGACTGGTCTTTTTCCGGTCCTTGATTCTCAAAAATCAAAAGACCAGACCACTGGTCCGGTCTTTTTCCAGTCCAGTCCGGTCTGGTTACGGTCTTTTTCTGGCCTCATAACCGGACCTTCAAACACTAATTGTCTATGAAATAAATGAGCAAGGGTACCGGAACTATGGACTACTATGCCAAATATAGATACAACACCATGTTTCTTAGTACTACCAAATTTTATTTCAATGTTAACAATTCTCCTTACAGGCACATCAAATTTCAACCTTGCCAATGGCATCAATGCTGAAACGAGTCAACCTGACTCCACATCAAAACAAACCTCCATTCAAGAAGATGTTGGTTCCTGCCCATTGTCAAAAGCAGACAGCAAAAAAGAGAGCAGTCAATGAAGACAACAAGGCTACAGCAACTGAGGGAGAATCATCAATCATTGAAGGTCCCCTTAAGAAAAAGAAAAAGCAGAATAAATGGTAATCATCTTTACTCCTACCTCACCTGTCAGATCAATGCCAACTGTGATCCAAACCATTATTAAAAAATATTATAACCTGTTAGAACTTAACAATGGGTTTGTGTAGGGATGCCGAAGTTCAGTTCTGAACCAGTCCAGAGAACTAGAACCAACCAAACCAAACCAAGTATCTGGTTCGGTTCTGGTTCTGGTTTAGCCTCAGCCATCTTGGTTCTTAATTGGCCAGAAATCTGAGAACCGGTTCTGAACCACATATCCCAAGGCAAACATTTAAATAATATATTTACTTATTTGCATTATTTTACAGGTTAAATGGCATGTACCTGTATCTGTAATGAAAATATTTATTCAAGTCACCAACACAATATATTTCCAATCAGAAGTACATCATTTTTTGGTCTGGCATAGTACATAATCAATAATATGTCTCATTTACTTTATAACTTCAGGTTTTATTAATATTAATATACTCCTATTGCAAGAATCCAATCCAAAGTTGTCACTAGTTGGCAAAATGATTTAGTAGTATTTTTTTCTTTTCATGTTTACTTTTAGTGATGTCATAGTTATGACACCAATACTACAAACTTCTGGCCTCAAATTTCAAGATATATTTATTTCTAAGAAATAAGATGTAATTTTAGAAAATGAAATTTAAAATGAGAATTTCTTGTCTAATTGGTGATATCCTAACAAAAGTCTATTTTTAACTGGTTCTTATGGTTTGAACTGGTTCAGTTCTGGTTCTGGTTCTGGTTCTGGTTCTGAGAAAATGGGTCCCAAACCCAACCTGAACTGAACTGAACTGAACTTTGGCATCCCTAGATCATTGCGATATATATATATATTTATGTTTAGTCTGATCACAATCAAGTGCTGGTATGATAACATCTCAAATGATTTCAACATGATGTTACATTCCGTCATACGTGACTCCAGTCCGACTCCGACGGAGTTGTTTCCGGTAGTCTGTACTCCTTTCAGTACTCTCCCTTGTTTCCGGTTCTACTCCACTTACATCCGACTCTGAGACTTTTCCATATCATTCCGACTCTTCCAACGTCACTCCAAACCCATTACCACTTCTTCACCTCTACCACTATTCTTTGTCATCATCTTTCCCACCATCAGTCAGCATACCCGCCATGGATTATTCACCCAAGAATGCAGGACCTTTCCGGGAGCAGAACGCAGCACTTATATTTATCTTTTATATTTCGGTTGCTATTCCTTTATTTATTTAAGTACTCGAAACTTGTATGTTTTCCCTCAGTTTGAATATCAACTTAGTTCCTCCTCTTGTTTTCCCTCTAAGTCACTGAGGTCTTCCGACTTGTTACTTCCTCTTCCGTTCTGAAATCAGGACACCTTAGGAGCTGGGCGGCACAGCACACATGCTGAGGCCAACATCCTTTCCGGGTTACTGTTCCGGTTCCGTTCTGGAGTAACTCCGACGTGACTTCCTTTTTGTTTTTAAACTTAACACATGATTTAAAAACACAGCAAGGTGTGATGTCAGCACAGTCGACCCCTAGTATAGAATTATGGGCAAGAAATTAGGGCTTCTCCGATCTCATGTGGTCCCAATCATGTCTGAGCTGGGTGTGAGAGATTAGATTGGCCAGAGATAGTGGCCCATCCAGAAATGATCTGAATTAGCAAGACCTGAGCACCTGAGCTTGATTGTGGCAAACAAGTGCCGAAATCAACCAGCTGTACATCACCAAACTCAGATTTTTTGTCATAGTGACAAAAAATCTGAGTTTGCTGATGTACTGGACGCTGAAGGGGATGGAACATCAGTAATCCTGCATTTTAGTTTTTACTGGTTTCTGAACCCAAAAAACCAACAAAAACTAGTGTTTGGAAGTCTGGTCCAGTCTGGTTTTTTGGTATTTTTGGACAGGACCGGGACTGCAACCAGTCCACTAAGCTTTTAGAAGGTCAAAAGACCGGACTGGACCGATTGGGACCGGTCCACATCAGTTTTTTGCAGTCCAAGACTGTCCAGGACCAGACTTTTGACAAATACCGGTCATATTTTCATATATAACATCGGAAAAATATGTAGATGTGATCTATACCTTTAGAATAAGCCCAAGAACATTAAATTCCATTTGGAATTGACAATTTTATGATGATATTATTTGTTTCCTACTATTTTGTGTACATTTTTACTGTTTTATTTTTTTCTCAGTGAATATTTGACCAATAAATATGGTCTTTAAAGGGAAAAATAAGGGCTACAAAACTACTGGTCTTTTTCCAGTCTTTGCTTCTCAAAAACCGAAAACCAGACTGCATCAGCAAACTCCAATTTTTGTCATAGTGGGTTATATCTTACTATATTTTGCTATAACCCACTATGACAAAAAATCTGAGTTTGCTGATGTGCTGGTCCGGTCTTTTTCCAGTCTTTTTCCAGTCCTGCAACTGGACTTCCAAACACTAACAAAAACCAACAAAAACCAGGAAACCCGGAAACTTGGAGACCTACATGTTATATATGTGTTACATGTTAAGTTCGAGAACTCTGTTCCGGAGTTTCAGACGGAGTAACGCACGGAGTCACAGAACGGAGTCACAGAAAGGATAGGACTTAGCCTCAGCTTATGTGCTGTGCTACCCAGAACCTTCGTGTCCTAGATTTCGGAGTAAGACGGAGCGGAGCGGAACCGGAAGTTGCAAAGAACTTAGAGGAAGACCAAGAATGGGAAACTAAGTCGATATTCGAACTGAGGAAAACATACAAGTTTCGAGTACTTAAATATAAAAGGAATAGCATCCGAAATATAAAATATAAATATAAATGCTGCGTTCTGCTCCCGGAAGGTCCTGCATTCTTGGGGTGAATAATCCATAGCTGGTGTGCTGACTGATGGTGGGAAAGTGATGACAAAGAAATAGTGGTTGTGACGAAGATGTGGAAATGAGTTTGGAGTAACGTCGGAAGAGCCGGAATGATACGGAGAAGTCTTGGAGTTGGACATAGAAGGAGTAAATCCGGAGGCAAGGGAAAGTACTGGAACAGAGTACGGACTACCGGAGACAACTCCGACGGAGTCAGACCGGAGTAACGTATGACGGAATGTAACATTACATAATAAGAGTATATACAACCAGCAGATGCCAGTGTGTCAATTGAACAAAAAGTGGTGGCCTTATATAACTAAAAGGCCTCAGGGTTAGTTCACTAGAACATTTCATCAATGGTTGACAATCAGAACAAGTCAGAACAATGGAATATTCTGGGAGCTTCTACTGAACTAACCCTGAGGCCAGTTGGTTATATAAAGGCCACCTCTCTGCACACTTAATTCCCCACTAGTGTTTGCTAGTCCTAGACTTAATAGTTATTATAGTAGATTAAATATAGTAACTACTTTTTTCCATTTCTGGTTTCCAGGGTTCTTGAAACCCAAAAACCCCAAAAAACGACTGGAAACCAGAAACTAAATTGACAACTTGCTGATGTCAAGGTGGGTCGAAAAAATTAACAACGCCGGATAAGACACTTTTTCCGCGTCAGAACCATGTATGGCGCAATCTCACTGGCACAAGGCTTGAGGCAGAACTAGGAGCCAAGTTTGAAGCCTGCAATCATACAAACTTCAGAAATTAAAAATCAAGTAAGAACACTTTTTAAATCAAAAAAACCAACACCGACGACATTTACCGAAAAAAACTGTCCAATTTTACATGAAGACAACATCAAAGGTTCCAAAGAACTAAAAAATCTTAGTGTATATGAAAATCATTGTGAAAGAGAAAAAAGTTTATTTTTAGATCATTCGAAAATTGTCCAACTTCAGGAAATATGATCTACTTGTCTTCCCCTTTCCTACAGGCATAGCCGCTCTCGAGGACAATATAATATGAGAGTCCTTGCTGGTTGATGAATGGGAGATTCACCAAAATCCGATGGTTCAAACTTGGCGCCGGACAAGCCTTCTTCTGACGACTAAAAACAAAATAGTAGGCCAATCAGAATACAAAATGATAAAAGCCTTGTTTAGAGTCAATCTAGGGCTTACCATACGAGGTGGTAGTCGCAGTGCTCATAGGAGGCGCCTGCTCAACGGGACCGCTAGAAACAGGCTGGGAGGTTGGAATGGGAAAGGTATGATTGCCAGCCAGGGTCCCGTTTATTGTAGTATTGTACGGTATTGGTCCGGAAGCGCTTCCAGTCGGCAAGGCGCCGCCAGGCAGTGATTGGCCGTCTGCAGTCATGGTTGGAATGGTAGATTCGGAATAGGGTGGGCAGTCCGTAAAGGTTGGCATGGGAAGGAGGCTGGCGCCGTCTGCCATACTTGAGGGGACACCGCTAGGAACCTGTGGGAAGCTTGAATTCATGGTCGGGATGCCAGAATAGGGTTGGCAGCCGGTTGGCCTGGCCGTTTCGTGTCCATGGATCCCATCGGAAATATTGTGGCTTGCGGTGGGGAGGGTAGAGATAGCGGGATCAGAAGGACAAGGTTGAGAAGCCACGGTCGGAGCCTCAGACGAAGAAGCCGACGGGGGCTGACCCGAAGTGTATGTCCCGTTGTCACTCTGGGCAGAGCTAGTAGCAACAGCGAGGAAGAGCAAAGAAAAGGTGAGAGCGGCTTTGTACATCATAATAGTGGAGAGTGTGGTATTCAGTGAAGATTGGGGAAAAACTTGGTATCGTTGCAATTTTACCTGCACTGTTTTATACTTTCTTAAATTACTATGCTGTTAACAAGCATTGAGGAAAAGAGGCCAGGACGGTCAGAAGACTCCGAATCCGCAGGCTGCGCCGGCATTGGAGAATGAGAGCGCTGACTTGGCGACGTCGTCGCTGCTATCTCCTACCCAAAGGTAAAAGTTCTATACCGTATAAGTATCCTATGGCAAAAGTTCCACATGCAAGTGCCCAGTTAGACTCAAGGGATTACCGAGATACCGCTATGAGCACCTCTGTGGAGAAAAAAAACGACGCATCGAAAATCACAGACTTGGTGAATTCTTATGACAAGGATCGTTTCGAAAGTTTCTCTTTGAATTGGATCGAGGGAATATACGCAGCAGCCTTGGCACCCTATGCCTCTTGGCCTGAATGGTCACTGGCTGGCCGTTGGATAAAGTCGAAGCCGCAAGATCGGACTACTCCTGACTATACGAAAGAGCTGTGTTTGCCAAGATGATGTGTACTCAGCCACCAGTGAAACGTTGTGTGCAAGGAAAACCGAGACCGTAGACAGAGAAACAAGGTCCTGACTAGAGCTCTGCTATAAAAAGAGATGCTTCGCCATCTCCATGAGGTGGCAGGTTAAGCTTGAGGTAAGTATCCGTGCAATCTGGATGTGCACCACATAAGATTGTGGAAGTAAAATGAGCCACAGCTTAACATTCGCATACGAAATAAAGAGGTCAGCGACACAGCCTGAGCACAGTCTCTGCCGGCGCTCGGCATCTCACAGTACTATACCTTAACGTACCTGTCCAGCAACCACCTGGCACCTAAGCCTGTCCTATTTCTCTTCAAGCGATACATGACCGCCGTTTGATATATTGTACAGGATGCTCTCTTCACGACTCTGTCTTCTCATCTGGGTATTCTCGGCCCACCTCGCAGGGATTTACCTGTTCACCAGAGGTTTTCTTCTTACGCGTCTATCCCTGTCTGACGCCTCTGGTTGCTCTTCACAAAACTGCAACGTCTCTCCCATCCACACGCGCGCGGTATTTCTTATAATTGACGCGCTGCGATTTGATTTCGTGACGCCCAATCCTCCCAGCCCAGCTTCTCCATTCCATCACAATATCTTGACTCTTCCACAAGAGCTAACGAAAAGGAGGCCCAATCACTCATTTATCTTCAACTCGTATGCCGACCCTCCAACTACTACGTTACAACGCATCAAAGGCATCACAACGGGATCTTTACCGACTTTCGTAGATTTGGGAAATAACTTTGGAGGGTCCTCTATCGTTGAAGATTCCATCCTGAAGCAGCTGAAATTAGCGGGAAAAAAAGTAATGTTGCGTGTTCAATCTCAACGTCACAATTTGCTGACCACAGATTGAAGCAAGTTGGCGTTTATGGGCGATGATACGTGGATGCCAGTCTTTCCCGACACTTTCGAAACGAACATGACTTTCCCATACGACTCGTTCAACGTTGAGGACCTTCACGCAGTGGACGAAGGCGTAATCAAGCACCTCTTTCCTCTGTTAGAGGATCCTTCAAAGCCTTTCGACTTTCTCATTGGTCATTTCCTCGGCGTTGATCATGTCGGTCATCGAGTAGGCCCAGATCATCCCAGCATGAAAGCAAAATTACAGCAAATGAACAATGTCCTCATGCGAGTCGTTGAAAAAATGGATGACGATACTCTTTTGGTCGTTATGGGAGATCATGGAATGGATCGTTCGGGAGACCATGGCGGAGACGGTATCCTCGAAACGTCTTCTGCCATGTGGATATACAGTAAAGGTCATGCACTGATTGACAATTCTCACCCCGTACCTTCCGGCCTCCTCCAGTTCAAAACATTCCCCGAAACCACCGTCCGACATCGATCTATCCAGCAAATCGATATCCTCCCAACTATCTCCCTCCTCCTTGGTCTCCCAATTCCTTATAACAACCTCGGAACTGTCATCCCGGAAGTATTTTGGCGTGGTCGTAAAGGACAAATACTCGAAGATGCGCTTCACATCAACGCTGCGCAGATCAAGCGTTATCTTGATACGTACCGTTCTAGTCCATCAGGTGGCGAGTTAGATGAAGGCTGGAGAGACATCCAGTCAGCGTGGACTGCGACGCAGGCATCTGGGATTTATGGTGAAACCAAATTGGTGACATTGATGAATTTCAACCGTGTCGCTTTGGCAACTTGCCGTGCCATGTGGGCCCAATTCAATCCGATTCTGATGAGTCTCGGGCTCCTACTTCTTGGAATGGGCCTCTGCGCTACCTGGTCAGTCTATTCGGGACTTTCTACGGTGAAGGAAGATTGGGACCAATGGTTGACGAAACAATTGTCGATTTCCCTTCGAGGTGGTGCTGGAGGTGCAGTTTTAGGTTTTCTAGGCCATTTAGGCCTTACGTCCTTTTTACCTGGAGTTGACAGTCTCGATTGTGTTGTTTTCGCTGGATCGTTGCTTTCAGCCATCGCCTTGGTCCTTTCAACCCCACCGAATATCTCGTCGACGCTTAAATCAACGCCTGTGATCCTGATCCTTCATACCGTCGCATTCTTATCCAACTCGTTCACCTTTTGGGAGGATAGAATGACCGGCTTCTTCCTTGTCTCTTCAATCGTTCCTTATGCGCTCGTAGGCTTCAGTGCACCGAACAAACGTCTTCGATACCGTATTTTAGGATTCTCTTTCCTTTTCGCCGTTTGCGTGCGCCTCATCTCTATCAGCACCGTTTGTAGGGAAGAGCAGCAACCTTATTGCAACGTCACGTTCTACGCATCTTCTTCCTCGCCACCTTTGCCGGTATTGGTCCTAGCGGTACCAGTGGCGATGACCCTACCCTATGTCATAAAGAAATTCATGCAAATCACTCGCTCAGACCGAGGTGTTTCAAAAGTTTATCTGCCCGTCATTTTGGCATCGTCGCTTATTGCCGGTTCACTTTTCTGGTTAATGGAATGGGCCGATTCTGCCACAATTCTTGGCGATGATTGGAATTCCACGCTGAGGACGGGAAGGACCTGGTTAGCAAGACTGACGTTCGGATGGATCTTCTTTGTCGGCAGCATTCTCTGGTGGCTCGTACCACTATGTCTAGACATCGACGTAGCCGATCAGGGTGAAAAACGTCAAATTCAAGTGATAGGTTACGCCAATGCCTTTGGATCGCCTTACCTCATTTTTTGGACCCTATCCCTCAGCTTGATATCCATCTCTACCCAACTGACGGGACAATTGGTGTTGGCGCTTGCGACGGTGGCTTTGATAGCCTTTTTAGAAGTGTTGGATAGTGTTCGTGATGTGAAAGGTATTGAAGCGGCGTTCGTGAAGGCGGGGACACCATCGGCTGTTCTTGATCCTGTGGCTTCGTCGAATTTGTCTCCTCCAGTTCAGTTCATGGATGTGATACCTCTTGCCCTTCTAGGTATTCATGCTTTTCATGGGACTGGTCACCAGTCCACGATATCATCGTTACAATGGAAATCGGCATTTTTATTAACTCCAACCGTTACTTATCCTTTCTCACCCATCACGGTCGTTCTCAACTCGGTTGGTCCCATTTTCCTGATGGCTTTGGGAGCACCGTTACTTGCGCTTTGGAATCGTGCGCCGTTGGCTAGCCTTGATTCGGCAGGACAGATTAAAAGGGAGAGTACACTTGCATCGTTAGGCATGATGGTCTATTACACTGCTCTTCTACTCGGCACATCCGTCAGCGCTGCAATATTGAGAAGACACCTGATGGTATGGAAAGTCTTTGCTCCGCGATTTATGGTTGCTGTGTTGGAATTGTTGACGGTTGATGTGGCAGTTGTTTTAGGTGTGGGTGTGGGTGTTCAACGGGTTGCGGAAAGGGTATCAATGACAGCGTTTTCCCTCAAGCGCTTAAGCCCTTGATATGAGTTTTGCTGGCATCTAAGGCTAAGGGCATGCTAAGGGCTCCTAGCTAAGGCTGAATTCAATATATTTCATTAACCCACAATGTTATAACTGTCTGCATAATACAAAGTGGCAAGGAAGATGACGATGTATATGCACTTAATTTCTATGTCAACTAAGACTCAATTTATGTCAGCAAGCAATGATATATTAACACTTTGATTACACTTGTCTAAGATGTCTTGAACTTGAACTTGAACATGTCAAATCCACCCACTTTGAATGGTGTTGATACTGTGATTGAGGTGCTCAACACACAGAATACAACACTTGTGCATGCTCTCAATGGAGTAACCACATATCTCAATGGAATGAATGAAACCCTTAATGGAATACATGCAAAACTCCAAAACATTCAAAATTGGTCAGTGGTTATATATTGATAATAAATAGCTTGCATTAATTTAAATATATAGCCTTGAGTTGCAACCAATGCGTATCTGTAATGCCAGAGCTGTTGGAATTTATCGAACCCAGTAGTAAAGTGGTTGATAATATTATTCACGTTTGGCCAGCGCGGGTCTAGCGCCTTGCAAACGAGTGAGTAAAACGGTACAGTACTACTACTACTCATATCCTACTGTGCTTACTAATCATTCCTAATCGGGAAGAGCCTTTCAGATGCTCGAAAATATTCAACAAGAGCAACCCTGGATATGCCTCTTCTGTATCCCCCAGGGACTGTGGTAGCTGCACCACTACCATTGACCAAGAAGCAGGTGGCCAATATGAATGGTGTTTGTTTCAAGTTCTCTCTGTTGACTTATAGGAGTACTTATACTCATTTCTTGATCAGGACAGGTTGCATTGCAGGTTTTGACCTTGCTCAATGTACCAAACATCCCAGTAGGAGATGCAGCCCGTGTCACACTTTTCTTGCAGTTTATGGGTATTCATTCTATTGGTTCTGAATGAGACCCTTTCATATCAGTGGCCCTAGTGGGCACTCAGATTTGTATGATGGTCAACTGAGTGATGGTCATTGTTGTTTGCTACAAAAGGCAAACAAAAAATTTGAATACTATGATGAGTTGGAGACAAGGTATATGTTTGAATGTTCAGGTAATTCTAGTTTGTAGGTTGAAGTTGATGGATAAGCTTTGATAATTTTATGGTCTTCATGGTTTTCATTGTCAATTACAGTCAGACATTCCCGTAAGGTTACTATAATTTTAACTTATTTAAATGGCCCGGGTGTCAAATGTTGTTTGATGTCTTGGTAACCACTTTGGAAATTCTAGGTCTGCCATGTGTTGTGAGCTCCATCAAGATAGAGCTTTGGTTTGCTAATTCCGGGAGAAAAAAATGTTCAAATAACATACGAAGCCCAGAGAAGACTTAATGTCAGTTGCTGATGTGGGTACAGGCCAATTTTCTATTTTTTCTGCCTTTTTCTCATCTGCTTTGAAGCCGTCCCCAGAGATTGTGTGGCCCAGAAAATTAACGCGAAAACAAAAAAAGGTCCGTCTTCCTCCATTACAATATAAACATGCGCGTCAATTAAAGCCTGCAATATAGTGTGACAGTCCCTCAATGGAATTTGACCAAATGACTAGCCTAGACGTAAGTGGGTCCAGCAATACACCCGTTTCTGCCTTGGACCGTAGTACTACATACAGTTCCAGGATAACATTCCAATATCTTCATCTAGAAAATGGAACTTTGCTCCCTCTCGAGTCTCCAGGTGCAAAGCCATTCCCATGTCGTTAACGGCGTTGCCGGTCCAATTCACCAACAAGTCTTGAAGTATTGAATTAATAACCATGAGTGTGATAGTTCTTCGTTGAATAATTTACTGTTATCTTATCAAAACGGCATATATATATATATATATAGGTGGAAGGTACCCGAATCAAAATATTTACAATAGGGCTCTAGAATCTGTCATTAGTATTGCCACACACGCTGTTTGACTTTCCTACAGCAACGATGTAGTATGCTTAGAGAGGAGCGTGGAGCCTCGCGAAGCACGGATCCTATTCATATACTCCTTTTTCTCGCACGAAGAGGCCAGGTGTGAGATTGCATTGCTCCGTAAAAACAATGTCCTAGAGTCATATGGAATAAGAAACACGCTGCATAGTATCTTTTATTGGACTACTTCCGACTTTTTTTCAAGTGTCCAGTAGTCGATAAGATTTATGTAAGTCACAAATTCTCAGAATATGTACTGTAATGGCGAGATCTTCTCCTACTTCGTCCACGTTCCCGCTCAATCCCGCTCTTCACTCCTCGTTTGGAATGAAGTTCACTGCATGGTGTGATTAAAAATATTGCTCCAATTTCTCAGGTTATCGCCTCCAGTCCATTAACGGTTGTTCTTCAAAGCTTGGTGGCCGCAGTCAGCCCTAGTTCGCCCCATTCACCTGCCACTTCAAATCATATGGCGATTTGTAAGAATGTTGTACCACATGGAACTCGAATCCATGAATAGTTACTATATAATGAGATTCGAGGGGTTAATCACGAAGCAAGGCCTCGAGTAAGTGTCTCCGCATCAGCCATGCAGATCTCTCATGGATTGTATATTCTTTGCCTGCTAGCGACAAGCGGTAAGTTGACAATCCAAAAACTTCATTGAAAAAAAAAACTTACCGAACAAAAAAAAAACTCCAGTTCTCTCACAGTTTAACAATCTTGCTCCACCTTTCAGTGTCTGGCCACCAGGTCCCGGTCAAATTCTTGAACCACAACAACCTGATTCTGAACTCATCGACATTCTCAAGCAAATCGACACCAGCCGAATTCAAGCAGTAATTCAAAAATTGACGACATTCGGGACTCGCCATACTCTCTCCAACCAAACGGATCCAGTTCGTGGTATTGGAGCTGCGCGGGACTGGATTGCCTCTGAGTTTCGCGCAATTGCTGCAACCTCCAATGGACGCATGACGGTAACCGTTCAACCATTCCTGCAACAACCTGCTGGGACTGTTATCCCAAACCCCACAATCATCACCAATGTTTTCGCCACGCTGACTGGGTCCAAAGAACCTAACCGAGCCTATGTCGTATCCGGCCACTACGATTCCCGAGTGACCGATATCATGGACTTCACCGACGATGCACCAGGAGCTGACGATGATGCGTCTGGCGTCGCAGTCTCCATGGAATTAGCTCGTGTTATGGCTACCCGTGATACTGCAACAACGCTTATATTCGCAGCTGTTGCAGGAGAAGAACAGGGTCTTTTCGGCTCTGCATTCATGGCGGCCCAGTTCAAGAAAGACGGCGTAGATGTCCAAGGCATGCTCGACAACGATATTGTTGGCAGTTCCACAGCTGACGACGGCACCATCGACAAGTTTGATCTCCGTATGTTCGTGCAGGGTATACCACCAATTGACACGGCCCAACAAATTTCTGAGTTGACTTCGATCGGAGCAGAGAACGACTCTCCAGCACATCAGTTAGGACGTTTTGTATCGGAAGTTTCTCAAAACGCTGTAACCCAGATGAACGGTACCTTATTTGCTTTTTTTCTTCATATGAATCGTGGCTCATTGATCTACGTCATCAAGTTCGAACCATTTATCGCCCAGACCGTTTCTTGCGTGGAGGAGACCATCTCTCTTTCCTTCAACAAGGTTTCCCAGCTGTTCGATTCACCGAACCTCATGAAAATTTTGCGCATCAGCATCAAAACACAAGAGTAATAGGTGGCGTACAATTCGGCGACTTGATTGAATTCGTTGACATGGCCTTCGTCACTCGTGTTGCCAAAGTTAACGGTGCAGCATTGTGGTCGCTTGGACAAGCACCAGGAACTCCTAAGAATGCCTTCATGGATACCAGTATCCTGACGAACAATTCGACTCTGACGTGGACTAGCGACCCAAATGCAGATGGGGGATACGAGGTAGTATGGAGGGAGTCGGACGAACCGCTCTGGTCTCGTGTGATCCCAGTTGGAAAGACAAATAAGACCACCGTTCAGTTGTCGAAGGATAACGTCCAGATGGGAATTCGTGCTGTTGGTTCAAATGGCTTCAGGAGTCCGGCTGCGTTCCCATTGCCCTGAGCGCTTATAGCCTGTTTCGGGATAGTTAAGCGAGGCGGAATCTTTTATTTTATCAGTAGTCAATGTTATCTCTGCCAAAACATACATATTGTGTGGCAAGCAGTCCATGACTGGACCTATCGTCCAGAGTGGTTGAACCTATAGGCATAACAACCTTTTACTCAATGTCAAGTCAGTTGCAAAGGCTTTTCCCAGACGAAGCCATTGTCCAATACGGTTGCATTTGCCAGGAGGTCAGGTGGACAAAAATCTTCTAGAAGCCATGCAAAAAGATTGCGGTGGGAACAAGAACAAAAAAAAAGAATCGTTGAGTTGAAAAAAAAAAAACCAAAGCAATAGTAAAACAGAGTTGTGTGAATTATACATTCGATTTGCCTTTGCGAACGCTGTGAGCGAACGTGATTAAACATATATTTGCGGAACATGATACGTCAAGCGCCCTCGATGCCCTAAGGTGCAGTTGAAAGCGACCCTCCAACCTCTACACAAAGGGACATGAGCTTTTTGTTGTCAAAGATCGGTGGATAGTTGAACGACTTACGCTCTACCATGACATCAATGGTGTCTATTGTGGAGGAAGTCAGGTCAGTCAACCGTTCAATATGACACAAAAGGCCTTTGACACACCGTTGTCCTCCATGTCAAGTGATGCTGGGGTGTCATCATCTTGTATCCGAGCTCCATCGTACAAAAATCTAAAGAGAAGGAAAGGGAAGGCAATAAATATCGGAATATCGCAAGACAAAAGTTTGATTCATTCATCAAATATCGCGTGCGCAAGGATATCTTATACCTCAAAGCGCCCTCCCCCCTCAAAGAACAAACAAAAGATAACGACTAAATAGGAAAAAAAAACTGACCGAATGCTACCAACGTCTTTTCCCACTTTGCTGGCATAGGCGCCTTGGAGCTTGGTGAGTTTGGTGCTCCGTTTGATCTTGAAGAAAACTTCCTCTCCCGTGGAACTCACGACCTAATGGATAAGACGAAAACACACACCAGAAATGCCCAATGAATTAAAAACACGCAGAGAGAACGAAAAGAATAGAACGAACCTTGATATTGATAGGCGCGTTGGCATCCTCTACCTTTGGTTCCTCATCTTGAGTTAGTGGTTGTTGGTGGCCTTCGTCAGACATTATTGGTTACGGCAATGCGTAAAACGGCGATGTGTGTGGGCGATGTGAGTACTCAGAAAGAGAATTGTGGGCACAACAGGGTGTAAAAGATAGGAACTATTGTTCAAGCTCGAGCTTGAAACTATTTCAGTGATTCCAGAGTCCATCTTCAATTTAAACTGTTGCTTATGTAATGCCAGGAGTTATCGGTTGGATGTAGACAACCATTAATAATTACATTAGATATCACAGAATTATAAGCTCGAGCATACAGTCTACAAGTTTTATATACACAATCGCAGTAAAATATACCAGTACCAGTGCCCGCAGGCTTTTCGTCAAAGAATGAAAGAGCGGCAAAGGTGTTTACAAAAAGAAGGAAAAATGAAAGTGAAAAGAAAAGCGATCCCTCCTACAACCGACTCCCAGCCACAAACGCATTCATATCCTTCTCCTTCCTCGCAGCCCTAGTCAAAAGTCGCTTCGCTTTTTGATATTCTATATCTTCATCACTCGAATTCTCCCAAATATCATGTACAGGTGCACTCTGCTCCGGCGGGGCCACTACCTTTTGTCGATGACCTAAGTTTAGGAGCGGACTGGGAGCCGCGAGCGGGACTGGCGCATGTACTTGTTGCCCACCACCGACGCCATCCCTAATATGATGATCCTGTTTCCATACCCAAGGCATATGCTCTTCATCATACTCGACAGCAGGCGGAGAAGGCGAGAAAGTCGGTTGAAGAGACACCCTAACACTTTTTCTTCTCCGTGGTGGAGGCGTGGTAGGTTGGGAAGCAGGAGAGATGATAGGGGGTGGGAGACGATGTTCGACAGCAGTGGAAGTCGTTGAATGTGAGAGTTCAGAAGAACCCCCAACTACTTGGCCCGTGCTTGTATATCCAACGGCATGTCCGTTCAGTATCGGAGATGCATCATGCACCATCTGCCTATCTGTAGAGGACACAACCCCAGCTTCACCTTCGTCACCATCATCATCCGTATAAAATATCTCATTTCCCGTATCATTCGAATCTTCAGCATCACCCGATTCACCACGACCAGCCTCCTCAGAAACAGTAGCTTTGTTTTGGCCTCTACCCTTCTTACGTTGTGAACCAAAATCTTTAGAAGCCGGTCTACCATTACCCGTAATAGGTCGGATGTCTGATATTTTGGTTGTAGCACGTTTGTCGTTGGTGGGGCTTTGAGTCTGAGATGGTTGTGGGGATGTAGCAGGCCCGAGAAGGTTGGAAAACAGAGCGGGAGATTTAGGGACGGGGGCAATCACAGCGTTATTTGACTTGACTGATTGACTTGATCCTTCCTGAAGCGCTCGTTGCTGGTACTGTTGTTGTTTCTGCAAATGAGGTACCAAAAATGGACCAGGCAACGGAGAAGGTGTCCGACTTGGATTCTTCAGCGCACTCCTTAAAGGTGATTTTGCCGGTCGTTTGATGCCGCTGTAGGTGGAGGGAGTGCCATTGTTAATAACACTCGCCCTCCGAATCAAGTTTGGATGATATGCTTGTTGACTCTGCGTCAAATCAGGAGTGGAACTTGAAGCCTGTCGGTGAATCCTCTGTTGCGCTGTTGGTGCTGAACCCACATTTTTGGCGTTCCGTTGATCAAATACAGATCCTGGGGCTTTGATATCGACCAACCGAGCCCCACCGCCACCACCGCCACCACCACCACTTGCACTGGTTACAGTACCAGGAGTCGGATTCATCGTCGACTCAACCATCCGATTCTTGATAGTAGTTGGATCGAACTGCGCCAGCTCATCTCTCCCAACTCTTGGAGGAGCCTTCACCACATCCACCATTCCTACAGACACCATCTTCTCTTTATGCAACCCACCCCCAATCTTCTTGTTTTTGAGAAGCTGAGAAGACTCCTGACTCCACTCCCGATTGCGTTTTGCCACATCTTCAACTATGCTCATAAGACTCGAAGCTGGTTGAATAGGTTGGACGATGGAGCCGATCGGACCAGTTGAAGAGCCACCTGGGGCTGTCTTTTTCTCTCCTTGCCCACCCCCACCCCCAGTATGTCCAGACGAAGAACCCAACGAACTCTTCCTCCCAAGACTCGTCCCACTCCCCATCCCATGTCCAAGTACAGTCTGTTTCTGTTTCTTCGTCTTGCTCATACCGCCAGCAGCAGCTGGTTCAGTAGCACTCAAAATAGAATTATTCCTCGACAAACCCCCACCTGGTGTAGGCAACGCTTGAGCGTCCCAGCCTGGATGGGAAACGAGGGTTCCACTGGGATGAGTACCACCTGCTGCTAATACGATTGCTCCACTACCTCCTGAAGATGAAGCGAAATGTGAAGTTGGACGTTGATGATGGGGTTGAGGTGGAGCATGAGGTTGTTGACGAGAACCTCCTGCTTTGATGTTGACGGGAATATTCGGGGTCGTATGGGTCTTACCAATCGAGGCTTTTCTAGTTGGTGTCGGTGTAGATGGTGCTGCCGTAGCAGGAGCAGTAGTCGTGGCAGCCGGAATAGAAGTTGTAGTAGGACCAGGGCCTGCATTCCTCACAACACTCTTCTTCTTCGTCAAAGGCGAAGTACCCACAGCAGCCGTATCACTCGAATAACCTTTCGATACCGCTGGTATGCCAGCCGTAGGTATACTCCGAGCAGGAGTGCCAACAGAAGCATTTGTGGCAGTAGTAATCACAGGCCCATTCCCACTCAACGGCGGTCCCCCAACATCACTAGCAACTCTTCTCCTCCTCTTCCCCAAATCCACAATTTTTTCTTTACTACCACCCACCGGTGTCTGCCCTGTCTCACCCTGCTGAACGGGCACCCCATTCATCCTCCTCGCACCTTCATCAACACTAGCGCTCCTCTTCCCCTGTGCAGTCCTTTCCATATCACTCAGCTTTTTCATTGGCGTCGAAGAAGTATTGGATCGTTGAGGAGAAGAAGCGTACAATGCAGATGCAGGAGCTGCCGCGGAAGGTGGTGGAGGAGGGAAAGTTTTCTTTAACTTCTTCCCTCCACTTGTAGGAGCTTTGGGACTAGTAGACCCACCGACGACTGGCCCGATATCGCTCGCAGATCTCTTCCTCGTCCCACCAGAACTAGTTCCAGCATCACCACCAGGACCAACCAATCCAGCTTTCACAGCCGCAGTGCCAGCAATTCCATTCCCACTCCCGCCGACATCCTGAATCAAATACCCGTCTTGGTCATCATCATCACCATCGTTCCTAGTCAACCTCTTAATGTTCTTATCCGTCCTCGTTGACCACCTAATGCCACCAGCAGAATCAGCCTTCTTCGCACCAGCACCTCGGAATAAAGCTTGTAGGCCACCTCCAGCTTTAGTCGGAGAATCAACATCACTGTCGCTATCAACATCCGAGTCGTCGTCCATAGTACGAATGCGAGATGGACGGAATCGGGAAGGGTCTTGTTTTCGGGTACCAAACCTAGACGGCGAAGGTGAAGAATCTTGCACCTGTGATGGAACCTGAGGAGACACTGGTTGTCGGGCCCCAAACAGACCTCTCAAACTACCAAAAAACCGTTTGGAAGGGGATGTTTTCGAAGGCGAAGTGTTAGGTAGGTTTCCTCCTGCTTTCGAAGGAGATGCTTTTGGAGTTGATGGAGCAGCGGATGATGAAGTAATTATGGCTGGAGTAACATGCCCGATATCTGACTGACTTTGACTTTGACCTTGTGTAGGTGTAGGCATGCCAGCTCTCTTTTGATGTTGATGAAGAAACGAAAAGCGTTTCTTCTCCTTCACTGGATCGGCGTCGGATTCCTGTTGCTGCCCCTCTTCGACACCTGCTACCTTCATCCGTTCTTTCTCTCGCTCCTTCTCTAGTTGTCTCTTTCTCTCCTCACTCATAAATCTCGGATTTTCAACAACAGCCAATTTGCCTTCTTGGACCAACCGATCTTCTACTTCAATCGGTAACTCGTCATCGTCCTCCTCGTCGTAGTTGTTATTTTCTGAGTCATCAAAGATCTCAACCAGAGTCGAAGTGACCGCCATACTCTTTACAGCCGCTTGCCCGCCACCATGGTTCAAATCAATAGTTGAAGGACTGTTACCTTGTAAATCTTCTTCTGTGATCCTGCGCTCCAAGATATGTTGTTGGGGACGTGACGTTATTGATGACACATTGGAACTAAACCCTGAAATCGGTTCCGACGCAGAAGCAACCAACGATGTCCTCTGAGGCTGAGATTGAGGAGTCGAATAAACCATCTCGGTCGATCCTTCCTGTGAACTTCCACGGGAATGGCGCCAAGCCGCCCAAGTTCCACTCCCAATAGTTTCAGCTGTAGGAATATCATATTCACTAATCGCATGTGCAGCCGGTATACGCAATTTAGTATGCAAACCTTGGTCTTTTGGCAATTCTTCCGCGACTGGTGTGTAGGCTAAGGGGTTGGCGAGTGGTGAACCTAAAGCTAATGGAGTGTTATCCCCAGACCCAAGGATGGACGGAGATGGTGAAGAAGAGAGAGCATTTTTTCCGGGAACGACGAGAGCTATGGCTGGTGCATAAGTCACTGTTTCGAGTTTGTAAGTAGTCGGCATCGCTGGGGCGTGGTACGACGACGAAGCAGTCGTAGATCCAGCCGAATGCGGACGAGGCATTGTGGGGCCAGCAGAGACAGATAGTCGTTTAGCATCTAATACCGTGTTGTCGTTGGTCGATTGACTCAATATCCCCGAATCCATGTTTGTAACAACTGCCATCATATTAACAGGTTCTGGAACTTGCTGACCGTCCCAGTTGATCTGAGAAGCGGACTGAGAAGGGCGGATGGATGAAAAGTCAGACGAGGGTCGTGTAGAATCTACTTCTGGTCCAGGGGGCCGTTTGTCGCGTAGCATCGGTCCATGCTCTACCAGGAGCGTAATGAACGGAAGGCATAACGCGTAGAAAGGGCAACTTACCGTTTCTAGGAACTCCAACATTCCCGAGATCACCAAGCAAGCGCAAAATGTCCTTGCCAAGCTGACTCCAAACCCGACTACAGTCAATCATGGCTTTGGCACGGGTGCCGAGGCCTTCACGCACAGCAGCAGAACGTTTCAATGCAAGTTCGGATTCTTTTGATGCCAGGTGTGTTTCGCAAGCCTGGAGTTCGGATTGAGCAGCTGCCAATTTGGTGGAAGTTGGAAATGAGACTGAGACCGGGCCTATATAAAAAATTAGTTGTCTTTAATTGTGAGTGGTGGCAAGAACACGGACGAGACGGCGAAGGAGATGGAGAATCGTGATTCCCAACAGACAGAGACAAGGAAGAAGAGGAAGGGAACCGTTGGTGTGATCCTATTAGCAGAGACTCCCGAAAGGTTCCGTTGGATTTGTGTGACTTTGAAACCTTGATCAAACGAGTTACTCTAAGGAAAGGAGAAATGAGAAAAGAGTGAAATGGAACGAGGTAAGACCACCTGCAATATTTCTCTGTCTCTCATTATATTGCCGACGTCGTCTTCCATGTCCTTCAACAGCCGCATGGAATCTCTCCATTGCTCGACACCGAGTGCATAGCGTCTGAATGCATCGTCGGCAGCAGCCAAGAGACCAGCTACAGCAAGAATAACTTGTGAAGCAGGGGGCGGCGAAGCAGCAGCATAGGCGGTAAATGAATCAAGCGATGCAGCGGAAGAGTTCAACAGTTGATTTATATGTTTCAAATAATCCTTTTCCTGTTGTAAAAGATTAGAGAGCAAACGAGAGTCTGCTGGGCGGTGGACCATGGCCTAGGGGACAGTTAAACATAGGTTTCATATAATTTTATTATGTAAGACAACGTTTAGTAACAGTCACAAGTACTACCGAGTGGCTGAGTCGGAAATGTCTCTCGTGTGCTCGACGCGACTTCGAACCGAAATCTCAAGGTTGTTCAGCCGACCGGCCTTGTCTGCATGGCCCTCGGGAGTGAGAAGAACTGCTCTTTGCTGAGATGATATGGCTTCGTCAATGTCGCTGAGATTTCCTGTGCGTTCAAAACGGCTTCGAAATGCAATCCCAAGGTTGTTCAGCTGATCGGAAATATCTGCAAAGCTCTCAGGAATGAGGTTGACTGCCTTCTGCTGAATTGAAATGGCTTCGGAAATGTCGGTGAGGTCTCCCGTGTGTTCAAAGCGCCTTTGAAACGAGATCCCAAGGTTGTTCAGCCAACCACGCATGGCCGCATGGCCGTCGGGAATGAGATTGACTGCTCTCTGCTGGCATGATATGGCTTCGGAAATGTCGGTGAGGTCTCCCGTGTGTTCAAAGCGCCTTTTAAACGAGATCCCAAGGTTGTTCAGCCGACCAGGCATGTCCGCATGGCCATCGGGAGTGAGACTGACTGCTTTCTGCTCGAGGGATATGGCTTCGTCAATGTCGCTGAGATTTCCTGTGCGTTCAAAATGACCATGGAATGCAATCCCAAGGTTGTTTAGCCGACCAGGCATGTTTGCATGGCCCTCGGGAGTGAGATCGACTGCTCTCTGCTGGAATGATATGGCTTCGTCAATGTCGGTGAGATCTCCCGTGTGTTCAAAGCGCATTTGAAATGAAATCCCAAGGTTGCTCAGCCGACCAGGCATGTCTGGATGGTCCTCAGGAGTGAGATCGACTGCTTTCTGCTGAAATGATATGGCTTCTGGAATGTCGGTGAGATTTCCTGTGCGTTCAAAACGGCTTATAAATGAAATCCCAAGGTTGTTCAGCTGACCGGGCTTGTCTGCATGGTCGTCAGGAATGAGATTGACTGCTTTCTGCTCGAATGATATGGCTTCGGAAATGTCGGTGAGGTCTCCCGTGTGTTCAAAGCGCCTTTGAAACGAGATCCCAAGGTTGTTCAGCCGACCAGGCATGTCTGCATGGCCCTCGAGAGTGAGATCGACTGCTGTCTGCTGGAATGATACGGCTTCGTCAATGTCGGTGAGATCTCCCGTGTGTTCAAAGCGCATTTGAAATGAAATCCCAAGGTTGCTCAGCCGACCAGGCATGTCTGGATGGTCCTCAGGAGTGAGATCGATTGCTTTCTGCTGAAATGATATGGCTTCTGAAATGTCGGTGAGATTTCCCGTATCTTTGAAGCGACTTTGAAATAAAATCCCAAGGTCGTCCAGCCGACTAGCCTCAGGAGGCATGTCTGCATGGCTCTCAGGAGTCCCCGCTTGATGAACATGCGTCTCCCTTTCTGCGCGCTGCAAAATCTCGTTGACTCGAGCTGCTCGATCTGATGCTTTTGGGAAAGCGTCTTGCATTTCCGATCTGGTAAAATGAAAACAAAAGGTAAATATTGACCGGAACATCCTTACGCATGTACCCACCGCTGAAGAATGAAGACAATATTTGGTAATTGGGGAGGGCAAGGAGAAATGAGTCGATCGAGTCGATCGAGCCGAAGGAATCCGTCAAACGTAGCAGAAGCAAGAATATCTGCAGCATCGCGCGCAGCTGACATCCAAGGCGGGGAATCGCCATTAAGATCGACATCGACATCATCCTCACTTTTCTCCGTGTCCTGGATCAGCTCGAAAATTGTACGGCATAGAACAATGAGGATATCAGAAAATCGTTTTTGGGTGTTAGCTCCCTTCTCCCACAAGGTCGGCAGTTCCAATATGCCTGCGAGATAACGAATAGCAGTCAGTTTGGTATAGTTAAACTCAGGGATTGAGCTTAAAAAGTGTTAGGTAGGCGAATAAAGTACATCCACGGATAGAACCAAGGACTGACCAGCAAAACGAAAGCAATTTCTCGATTGGTATCTTATTCCAGTCGTCCTCCACAACTTGAAGTTCCAAGCGACCAAGCTCGCTCGGAAGTTTTTTCTCCACCAAAGCGGTTAGTTCACTATCAGATAGGCAATAAAGACTATAATCCCGATAAAAGTTCCATCTGTCCCCACAATCCTGGTGTGCTCGAGTCCAATGTTCCTTGAAAGTTGATAACGCCTGTCCGGAATCTTTGGGATGGTAAAATAGACGCCGTATCCCGGGATATCTAGTGATTACTGCAACAAGCATCTTGAAAGCAACGAGTTGAGTATCAACTGTATGCGACCTAATGGTACATAAGTAAGCATCTCTGCACGTAGGGACGAAAAATATGGTACATGCTGTGGATTAGCATATGTTAGCAAATCTCGGCAATTATGCAGTAGCGATTTGTGCTGCTTCGTCAGATGATTGTCTCGATCCGCTTTGTACAACTCGTCCAAAGCACCTTCTCTGGCTTCATCTTCTGAGAAAAATTTGTCAATTTTTGCTTTGGGACCTTTTGGCCCGCGAAAAGTAGCCTTCAAAACCGAATCGATTGATTTAGCGCCGGCGTTCACGAATTGAAATACAGTCAGGCCTGGACCTCGACGTAAGAAGAGCGCGGTTTCTTTGTGCTGTGGGAGAGGTGAGCTTAAAATGAGAGCGCTAGAGGTCATTCTGGTGAAAAGAATATATCCCCAAGTTCATCAATGAAACTAATAGAGGGCAATGCTGTTCTCGGTTGAACTATAAATAGTACAGCGCAGTAAAAGGTCTGAAGCCGCAGAATGTCGAGATCAGGACTTCCAGGAATCGTATCATCATGCTCCAAGAGGTCGAACGGTTGACGAGAAGCGTACGGTAGCGAGGATAAGGGAGAAAGGAGACATCCAAAGTTTCAATATCGCGTTAGATTCGAAGCAACAGGGATCCGGATTTCCTGCAGTGTGTGCAATTTTCTTTTCCTTATATCCATGCTATATCTCAAGTTTCAACTTTGCGTTTCCATGTAGTAGTTTACATAAAAAGGTGTCAAAGGCACCTGGTAGCAGTACTCCTGCCCAACCATCCTCGTTGCGATTCTTCAATTTTCACTGCTACGGCGCCTGTGCTGCCTCGACCTCCATGTGACTTCCGAATCCGGGGCAGGATGCCAACATCTGTTAAACCTCTAGCCCTTGGAAGGAGTACACGAGTCAACGGAAGTGGTATTTCAGAGTCCATGGTGCGTACTGGGATTGACGATTCTCTGAGTCCACCTCTTTGAAGTCTCGTCCTTGGGTTGTTGACACCCCAACCACCTTCTGCGAAAGGCCTTTCACGATCGTATTTAGCAAGACCCGCGGGGACGATGCCTGTCCTTCATCGTATAATTTCGTCCATGGATTCAGAGCACAAGTGAAACTGGGAGATATCTCGTAATTGCCAGCCCTGCACCAAGGAATTTGGAACTAGACGAGAAAGAATGATGGATTGACTGGCACAGCACTAACATCAGTCCATCAACCATCGTAACGCTCAATTCGTGTCCCACTACCCTCTGTCAATGCCTTTTCAACCACAGCACAGGCAATCGCAACGTCTTGTAAACCTATACCCACAGATTTAAAGATCGTTATTGGCCCATCGAATCCGCTTTCGTCTTTTCGAGGACGATCGTTCGTCGATAACAATTCGCGGTAGGCTTCTAGCTGCACATTTCCATCCTTATCTTTCGGGACCAATTCACCAATTTCCGTCATTTGGTATGGCTCAAGTTCAGCCTCAATAAGCTCCCCCGCCTCCTCTAAGCAAGCCTTCCGGAAGTCCACCAGAAGACATGGCATATAGCTCGGAGACTCTACATTCGGGGAGGAAACAGCTCGGAACACAAGCTCCCTCTCGATTTCTCTCATAGCAGGAGTGAAACTGCCAATCAATATTACATGTGTACCCGTCCGAACCCAAGAGGAGGGGAGTAGAGGGACTGTCGAAGATGTAGCACAGATGATAATATCTGCAGAACGCACTGCGTCTTCGATTTGCGAGCTGTTGCGATGATCTTGATTTTCCACGTTGTTCTCTGATAGTTCTTCTTGGGAAGAAATAACATGTAAATTTATATGATGGAATCGAGCCTTGATAGATTCTTTCAGAGAGTTGGAACGCACATTGACGGTGCGATTGACGATGGTACAATGTGAAATAGAAGGAAAATGGCGTATGAAAAGGTCTAGATGCGCATCTATTTGTTTCCCAGCTCCAAAAGCCACTAGCTTCCTTGGCATGGATGGACCAATGAGACTAGTAGAAAGGAGTGAACCTAGAATAAATTGAATGGACTTGGAAGTTGGTAAAATGGAGACAACGGATATCTTATACGGACCAGCAGCGTTCCTCAGAGCAGTCAAATTTCTTGCATTTACAACGGCTTTCACGCCTCCAGTGACCTGGTCTAGCACAAGAGTTGTCCCAGGCAGCCCGCGAGGATCTGATTTGGCAGGCACACAAACAACTTTGATAGCCGTGCCTTCCAAAGCAAAAGTGGGTAACTGTCCCTCTGGACTTTGATTCGAAATACCCAAATCTGATGGGGCCTCTGTCGATATTTTGGCGGGTCGAGTACCAATATGGGCAGGCATAAAGAGCGCAGTGTGGTTAAGGGTGGGAATGACAATACGAGGAGGCATGGATACACATTTACGAGCATCAATGGTACCTTCGGTAGAAATCAAGGCAAAAACTTGAGCCATAAGAAGCTGTAGATCTTGCGGTGAAAAATTCGATGTAATGGTGTCTACATCGCTTGATGAAAGGACAAGTAAAGACATCTTCAGGATTGAATAGAGGGTAAGATGAAATCATGTATATGATAAGCGGCAAGATCCGGACCGCGCATGCTTCGGCCCAAGAATAATATCCTACAATCTTGTTCTAATGTCGAAACAAAGATAAGAAAACATGCTACACTCTAATCCGCAGCTTGAAAATGAAAATGTTAAGGTATCAAGGCTAAACCAGAAAGACCGTAAACATGGAACGTGGATGTGTATGCTCGTCGGAAAATAGGAAAAAACAAAATAAAATAGTTATTTAAATCTGTTGGTCCACGATGAGTAGTTCACAAAAAACAGGAGCTTGTTTGTTGTACAGGGAATATGTGTGGGCTTGCAGACGAGCCCATTCTCCTCGGTATTGGAGTTGTAAATTGCACAAGGGGAAAAAAAGACTAAGTCATTGCGCTTTCTGTGCATGATTTACGGAGTAGTGTCTGAAAAGGGTCCAAGACTAGACTTCTGCATCTGCCTCAAATTCGCCATCCGCATCCATATCAGCTTCATGGTCATGGTAGCCTAAGGGTCTGATCAATGACGAAGAAAAAATATCTCTAGCAATTGAGCTTACCGTCTTCGGGGTCAGGAGTATATGACGGCGATATCTCATTTTCATTTTCTAGGCGAGTCTTGCTTTAGAAATGACTTCAAGCATGACTTACAATAAAGGATGTTTCACCTTTATTAGATCCTCCGAGACTCGAGAGGTCGCCTTGGGCATCACCATTTACAACTGCTAGAACTGCATCTTCCTCAAAGCCATCTGCATCATCATTGTTACCCGTCAATCCTTCACCATCATTATTTGCCACCTCCCCTTCATCGTCTTCAACTGCTTTCTCTTTGCCGTTTTTGTTTCGTTTTACCAGTACGATCCCGTCGAAAACTTCCCTCCCGCTATCCTTGCTCTTGGGAGCATTAGCACTGACGCTCTGTCGAAGTTTCTTTGGTCGCCCACGTTTCGGCGTTCCGCCATTCCCAGTCACAATCTTCCTCGGTCTACCCCTAGGCCTGGAGATTGAAGGTATCGCCTCTCCCGCGGCCTCATTGTTTTCCAAAGGCTTTCCTTTACCCCTCGACACTTTGATTTGCTCGGCTGAAATTGAAACATTTTTGCGAGGTCTTCCACGCTTTCGACCTTCCACTGCACTTCCCACCGAAACACCACTTTTCCTTGGCCTGCTAACTTTTCTCCTTGGTTTAGGTGCCGAAGGTTCAGGAGTAGGTCCATGAACTTTGACACGTTTGACGCCTTTGTAGCGAGTATTGTAGCCTTCCTCGCCCTCGTTGTCAGAATCACCTTCCGCGTCTTGTTCTCCATCAACAGGAGGACTTTTGCGTTTGGAAGGTGTGGCTGGTTGTGTTGAGCCGAGAGGCCGTTTTATTGTTTTAGGTGGTTCTACATCTTGCAAAGCTTTGAGGACTACAGGAATATATCGGCGAAATAAGGGTTGGTCAATCGTGGATAAGAGATACATATATGCTTGCCTCCCCGTTCATGTACATCTTGTAGGAATGCTATCATTTCCTCTTTACGTCCGGGTTTGAAGGAATTCTGTCCATCGCCAGAGGCTTCAACGACCTGAACACAGACAAGTCGCAGACATTCTGCCTTCAAGACTTCCCAGGGAAATTTGTCTCCGGTCCCCATTGCAGTTCGATAAAGGTTCAGCTGGTAAACCGCTTGAGGGAACTATGCGCGAAGTCCTTTATAAACCAGGAATCCAGGATGGTTAGGGAACAAGAAGCTTTCGAGATAGAGTTCACTAAAATCTTCTGTAATCGTGACGCCGCTGGAAGGAATTTGTGACATGTGACATCCTAATTACTGAACATGTACAACCCTCAGGAGGAAAACGTGTCCCACAGGTCCGTAAGATTATGAAAGAGGACAAATAAATACGATGCGAGTGATATCTAGGATATGTTTAGCAAACGGACTCTTGAGGTGAGGTGTATATTCAAGATAAGGCTGGAAAAAGGAATTCCCAGGGGGAGGGCTAACTGGGTTGGTATTGCTGGCTGCGTGCAAGTCAAGAGTGACTCAGTTGTATGTACCGAAGCATTCTAGGTGCACGCCCTCCCCGCCAGAAAAGAAACGTCGTCATTATTAGTCTATCCTACCTCTACCGGTGCCGCCGTTTGGCGGAAACACGAAAGAAGCTGCCACGGGACTCCAACCGTCCTCTGGACCTCTCTCGTCACCCCTAATTAAACTGGCAATCGAAGCAGTATGGCGGTGTCCCCTCCCTCTCGAAGAATTTCCATTTGGTGGCCCCTTTTTTGTCGATGACCTCGACGGCAGAGGGGCGTTATGCACAGATGAAGGGAACTGGGAAGTATCTGGGAGAGGAGATCGGTAAGTGATGTCCATTTCCTCCTCTTCTGAGCTGGGCTCGCTGATGGCATCAAACTCTCGTGCAGATAGCATCAGCGTATTTCTGTTGTTGTTGTATCTATTTAGAGGGGCAGCATGTGGGTCTTCAAGATCATATAGATCGTATTTGGATCTTCCAACACGGCCGGAAGAGGAAGTGGAAGCCGAGGGTGGCGAAAGAGCATGGGAGCCTCTGAGGTCGTCCGGGAGGAAGAGGTAGAAGCTGGCAGTGGCGAGACACGCGCCACCAACGACATCGATAAGATAATGGTGGGTGAGATACATTGTGGCCCAATAAAGGATCCCTGCGTAAGCCCAAATAAATCTTGTTGTGTGTGGGAAGAAATGGGAGAGGAAAAGGGCTTCAAGGGTAGCATTGCCTGCATGTAATGATGGAAAGGCGCCGAATACGAGTGGTGAATTTGTAAAACCCACTGTATACGCTTGGGAGTGAAAAAGGGCGTCAATACGTGCGAGACCACCTGGGGAACCTTTCATGCCGTAATTTGCAGGGGTAAGGCCATAGATAAGCTCGTACCACGGCGCGGAGCATGGAAGAATAATTTGGATCACAACACCAATGAGGTTCATATACCCGAAAGTACGTGCCCAAAGATGAAGGGAGTGTTTGGAGCGGAAAAGCCATAGAAAAATGGCAACGACGAAAGGGAAGGTGAAGTGGACAACTCCGTACGGAAACCAAGCGAGAATGTCGAGGACAGGGTGTGTAAAACGGGTGAGGATGTCGGAGATGTTGGCACCATATAATACGGATTCAAGAGTTGGAAGGAGGGATACAGATATTGCTGGCCGCCATGCAGGAGGGAGAAAGCGTGATGAATACCATGTTATTAGCCATACAAAGACGGGTGTAGCAGGGATGAAGAACTGGCTCGTGAAAGGGATGAGTAGTGCAATAGTATACAAGGTAGGTATCGCTAGCTTGTAAGGAAATGGTGGGTCTTGCATTAGTACTAGCCAGAAGACACCCAACCCTATGTGGAGGAGGTAGATGCTGTCCGACATGACAAAGCGGTGGTTTCGCAGTCGATTTATTGTAACTGCGGGTGAGAAAGACTTGTCGAGCCTGCCGACAGCAGCAACTACAGCATGGACGATGTCGAATAATATGCGCATGATAAACCCACCCGGCTGGACATTGGACATGGCGGCGGATTGATCAGGGGTGGTCGCGTCAACGTCGTCGTTGTCGTTGCTGAACAAAGCCGTGGGAATTTCGTAAAATATCTCAACTTCATCATAAATCACATCAGCAGGCACAGGTCATCGATCGTCTCAGGCAACTTTTTAATAGCACGACGTTCCCAAGCTCCGAATCCTGACGACATACATACTCATACATAATGGCTGAGCGCTGAGGCTGTGCTGGAGATAACTCGATGACAAGAATTCGGATCTTGGTAATGGGTGCGGAAAGGATTCCGCCCATTGATGACACTTTGATGATGCGTAGCCTGGATATCCCTTGGGGATAAAATGAGTCATGTAGACAATTGCTGAATAAACCAACAAATGTCTGATTATCAAGTAACTCAAATCACATGGAAGGAATTACAGGGAATTACATTTGGGACCAACCCAAGGTCACCTAGCATTGCAACTTGAAACAAATAATCCAGTGGACTGACTTTGGCATACAACCTGATGCCCAACTGAACCTTCAAACACTAATTTTAAGCTTTATTGTCTTCTTTGTAGCTTACTCTGTTTTATCTTACTGAGGATATAAACTACAGTAGTAGTACCAGTGTTGTATTCTAAGGGGTTATTAGCCCCCAATTTTTTACTCAGGCCTTCTTAGAATTTTTATAAAACAAGCCTTAATTAAGGGTTATATCTAAGAGGTTATTAAGACTTCAAGCAAAAATGGTGGATTTGGTAAATCATTGCATAATCCCTCCATTTCCCTGTCATCTGAGATCCTATCTTCCTCTGCCTCCTCATCTGCCAACAGTTCCATTAGAGTTCCATTAGTTGTGCCTCCCCAGACAAGAAGTGATCACATATAGGATTTTTAGCAGGTGGCATTTGTCATTCTGAATCAGTTCAAGACAAGTACTGTAGAAGGTGTAGATTTTTTTTTTTTCAAAGCAGTGCTGCAATCTGGGATTCCAAACTTTGACCTCACTCTTCTGCAGGCTTCTCAGTCATGTCATGTCATGTGTTCCTAAGCCTCACCTTAAGACTTAGAGATGTCCTCAATTGATATGAACCCTTAACCTTAGAATGTAATTAAGGCTTAAAGGTTGTTGAGACTTAAGGGTCAGCTACAACACTAGTACCAGCACCACTTTGCACACCATCACTTTGCACACTGATAGAGAAACCCCCTCAATTCTTCTCCAATCACCTTGTAGATCCAAATGAAAGGCCACTTATACCTTTATTCTGACTAAATTTGGTGGCCATTTGTCTAAGTATTGCTCAGTGGTGATGATTGTTATGCCTGATGCACCTGATTTCACAGGTGGTCCAACTTTTGCACCAAAAATTGCACCACTTGACACACTCTAAATGGACTTATTCAATGATCAGATTATATATTTAGCAATTTTACTACATATCTCTCCCTACATTGTAAGAATCTGTGCAAGACATAATTTTGTGGATGGACAGACATGATGATTGTGTCTCTACATTGCCATCATTTTCTCACAGTACTGCACTCTTTTGTGCAACCTTGAAGGCCATGTAAAAGACCTCTCTCTCCCAAGCCCAAATGCTCCCAAATGTTCTCTGAAACCAAAGCTGACATCAGGAGGTGATGGCAAGGCAGATAATTTGTCTGACTCATCAGAGGATGATGATAATGACTAGAATGGGAGGCAAATGGGAGGCAAATGGGAGGTTTCCCACAGGTGTGCAAAATGGTGGTTTTTACTCAAATCAACTTAATCTCTTTGTTACATTATGGACATGGTTAAACAATTAATATAAAATTAACTAAAATCATAGTAGACATCTTAATCTACTATATGAAGATTCTGTCTTCTCGGAATTATCATTTTGTTGTTACATTCAGAGTTAGAAAGGAAATTCAAAGTGGTGTGCAAAGTGGTGTTGGTACACTGTAGCTAGTTATTGTTGTAATTACCCATGAGCCTGCTAAGGGAAAACAAGATGTGTTGCTTGCTCAACAGGAAGATTAGTGTTTGAAAATTAGGTTAGTTAACTGGAAAGTGACTGAGACTGGAATGGACCCTAACTGATACAAACTGCAAAATTCACTAACTGATCACAACCACTGACCAGTTACAGTTAGTGGTTAGTTGCAATTTTAAAATTCAAATAACTGACCAATAACCAGTTATAACTGGTACTGGTTAGTTGTCTTGAAATTTTAAACACAAGTTATACACATTTAAGCTTTTAAATGCATCAGGGATCAAAAAATTTGTTCTTTGAGAAAGGTATACCTAGGTTTGTCATAGTTGCAAATAATATTGCACTGTTGATGCCAGTTTTTATGAGTCCCCTTTAGGGGCTCGTTCTTATAAGCGGATGCAGCTTTCAAAGGTAACACAAGACTTGCTGGTAACTTCTGTGATTGCATGTGTTGATGGTGATGGCCTTGTTTGCCGTGCGAAAACAATTTACTCACTGTTTTGTCTGTCAATCCCTGGCGTCTTTAAGAAACTCAACACTCATGAAGATGCTATAAAAATACCAGGTATAATTTCATTTGAAGGGACTCGTATATGCCACACAGAGCGATGGCCCTCACCCACAAGTTAGGTTAATGGAAAGCTAATGAACTTTAAAAACTGATTTATCAGATTTGAAGCTTATTTAAACACCTCTCTATGCTAACCCCTTAGATATTAATTATTTTCCAAGAAAATACTTTGAATTATCAATATCTATCCATATTGGTGAATTTTTAAAGGGCAAGTTCAATCAAAGACCAGTCACTACCAGTTATAACCAGGTCCATAACTGGCAGTTAAGTGCAGTTATAAATGGTTAGCCAACTGAAAGTAACCAGACTTGGTCTTGGTTAGTGGCTGTTATGACTTCAAAGAGTTCAGATGACTCTGACTCTAGACAGTTGTATAAAGATTGTTTGTTCTTAATCTAAGCTCTAAAGAGTGCCAAGAGTTCATCTTGGTATTGTCTTATAGAGTTTGAGGAAGTTCAAGTAAAGAAGCAGTAAGATTCTCAAGAACTAGAAAGAATTGTACAAAAAGTAATACAGTATTTATAGTAGAAGAAATGAGTCATATCACACATAAAAGGTGAGTCATAGTAAGAATAGAGAATGACTCATACAATGAGTCATCTGCATGTATATGAAATGATGAAAAAGTAGAGGTTAACATGTGTGAATGGAAATGAATGAAATGTGTAAAAAGCATGTATCAGTGGAGTTTAGAAAAGAATGAAAATTTTTGTAACAGTGGCCTTAAGGACCAAATAACCTAACCTAGCCTAGCCTAACCTAACCTAACTTTCAAACATTATGTTCTGTTTCTGTTGAAAAAGTGCAGTTTCACATTGATTTTCTGCTAATTTAATTTTATGTTCCAAAGCATAGTGCAATTGAAAGTAAGTAAGTTAGAGTACAAACACTTTATACTTTGATGATTGAGCCACTTCAGTCTCTTCCCATTCTCTTCTTTATATTCAAGAGTTCAAATTCCAGATGCTCAGCCTCAATCTGCCTTCCCTGACCAAGGTATGTTCTTGCTAGATTTGCCATACTGGTGAGGGTGTTTGGATGTTCTGCACCAAGTAGCTTCTTCCTCATGTCCATGACTGGAACCTCTAGCTGCTCTGCCTCATTCCACCTTCCCTGATCACTGTATGTGTTTGCTAGATTTGCCATACTGGTGAGGGTTTTTGGATGTTCTGCACCAAGCAGCCTTCTCCTCATGTCCATCACTTGAACCTGCAACTGCTCTGCCTCATTCCACCTTCCCTGATCCCTGTATGTGTTTGCTAGATTGGCCATACTGTCAAGGGTGCTTGGATGTTCTGCACCAAGCAGCCTTTTCCTCATGCCCATAACATGAACCTCCAGCTGCTCTGCCTCATTCCACCTTCCCTGATCCCTGTATGTGTTTGCTAGATTGGCCATACTGTCAAGGGTGTCTGGATGTTCTGCACCAAGCAGATTCTTCATCATGTCCATAACTTGAACCTGCAGCTGCTCTGCCTCATTCCACCTTCCCTGATCCCTGTATGTGTTTGCTAGATTGGCCATACTGATGAGAGTGTCTGGATGTTCTGCACCAAGCAGCTTCTTCATCATGTCCATAACTGGAACCTCCAGTGTCTCTGCCTCATTCCACCTTCCCTGATCCCTGTATGTGTTTGCTAGATTGGCCATACTAATAAGAGTGTCTGGATGTTCTGCACCAAGCAGCTTCTTCCTTATGTCCATAACTTGAACCTTCAGCTGCTCTGCCTCATTCCACCTTCCCTGATCCCTGTATGTGCTTGCTAGATTAGCCATACTGATGAGGGTGTCTGGATGTTCTGTACCAAGCAGCTTCTTCCTCATGTCCATAACTTGAACCTTCAACTTCTCTGCCTCATTCCACCTTCCCTGATCACTGTATGTGTTGGCTAGATTAGCGATACTGTTGAGGGTGTCTGGATGTTCTGCACCAAGCAGCTTCTTTCTCATGTCCATAACTTGAACCTGCAGCTGCTCTGCCTCATTCCGCCTTCCCTGATCTCTGTATGTGTTTGCTAGATTTTCCATACTGTCAAGGGCACCTGGATGTTCTGCACCAAGCAGATTCTTCATCATGTCCATAACTTGAACCTTCAGCTGCTCTGCCTCATTCCACCTTCCCTGATCCCTGTACGTTATAAATCGTTGTTGTTGTTGTATATAAACACCAACCAGAGAGCAGTGGACCAGACCTTAGGTCAAGAGACTCCCTGTCGTTCGTTTAGGGAAGGTGTAACCTTGACTTGTATCACACAGAGGTAGGGAGCAAGAGTAGAGGTGGATGAGGATGAATATGAGAGAGTCTTTGGTGAGACTACAGCGGTTGACAGTAGGGGACAGTGACAAGTAAAAGGCTGAAAAAGCGAAGGGAGTAGAGGATGTGGATGAGGATGATAGAGGAAGAGTCTTCAGCAAGACTATAGTGATTGACAGTAGAGGACAGTGACAGTAAGGGACTGAAAAAGCGAACTTAAGGGAGGAATTCACTGGAATTCCACTGAGATGATGAAAGTGGGGGGTAAGAATGAATTTAACTGAACTACCTATCCTGGTACAAAAGAGCAGTATTTATACC
>MU130530.1:29307-47342 GCA_015039465.1 Phlegmacium glaucopus | reverse complement strand
GGGCCAGTAATTAAAATTTTGAACTTGTAGAATTGAAGCAATATACAAATAGATGATTTTATCTCTGCAAATATAATCCTAAATCCCATCTGTTGTGAAGATAATAGTAGCCCAAGAAGGCACAGGTGGAAGCAGGAGATGCAGTGGCGATTGTCATGGGTAAACTATGAAAATTTCCAGGTTTGGACCCATGAACATGTACATCTAAACATTCTCTACATTTTGCAATTTTATTTATCCAAAGTGATGAAGAAATGAATAATCTATTGGCCCACCATGGTAGTTCAATAATTGATGTGGAGGGAATTGAGTTGCCTAATTTGGACATATTCTAAATGTGACGAAACAGAGCAACCATGCAGGAGGTGTAGCCAGGCCATTTCTCAACAGATTTTGAGAAAAAAATTTGCAAAAATGTTGCAAAAAAAGAGCTACATGGTTCAAAGCAGAATTTTTTTGAAAATACATAAATTCCTTGTGATAAATCCCAGAAGGATCTGAATATCCATACCCTTACCTTGTTCCTCATATCCTTCACTTAGGCATCTTTGGTGCTTGTAAGCTCATCCTTGATAAGGTTAGTGGGACTGGAAGAGATATTACTGAGATGATAAGCAGGATTGGGAGGATATAGATGATTGACATCAGAATGTATAAGATCTTTGTCATAATATTGCAATTTTCCATTTTATTTATTTAGATGTAATATTCAAATTTAATGTATTATATACACTGTAATATGTATACTTCACAAAAAAAATGGAGGGAAACAGTCAAGAACTCAAGGAACTGCAACTGTATCAGTAAATGTGACACCAGGGGCTGTGTCACACAGTGTGACTGGGTCAGGCTGTTACAGGGGCCTCCACTACTACTAAGACTAGTAAAGTATGTAAACAGTAGGAGCAAATATACCTCTCCATTCCCATGTTCATTTTTAAATCCTTTATTGATTTGTCTTTTGTTTTTCACTTCTTTACTCTCTCTATCTGACAACAACAAAACAGCTAATTGCTTGTAAAAAGCAAAATATATTGCATTTTGTAAAATAATTATTAATAATAAATTATTTTATAGATAAATATTATTTTAATTAAAAAATAATAAGTATTCTATATAATAACCATAAGACTTGTATTGCCATGCAAAGCAACGGCCCACATCTCTAGTCATTATGGCAAAGATGTGGAAATGGGTTTGGAGTAACGTCGGAAGAGCTGGAATGATATGGAGAAGTCTTGGAATTGAACAAAGGAAGAATAGATCTGGATACAAGGGAAAGTACTGGAACAGAGTATGGACTACCTGAGACAACTCCTGTTGGAATTTTAGTAATCATGCGAGCTAAATGTATCATATATGGACCAGAGTAGATAGCTAGGAATACTGACCAATAGCGGTAAGGACTTGTAGATGTATATCAAACATAGCCACAGTCTGAGATGTATAAGTAGTAGACCTTTGGAGACGGAATTCTCCATCGGTTTAAACCAATACAATGCATATTCCCCCTCTAGCCCAAGCTCCACTTTGTTAGCGCTCTCATCTAGATTGTTGTACTTTAAACCGACATTCAAATTTTCCAACAACTCCAACAGAGCTGGACCAGAGTAACGTATAACAGAATGTAACACATTCACACCAGCAACTTTTGTAATGTTTCATAAATTTGATTTCGGCAAGTGGCATCTTTGATAATTCATGTGGATCCAAAGCTCAAAAGAAACCAAGGATTGCCAGTAGATGGAAAAAAAAACCAATAACAAAGGGATCCATCAATCATTGCCATGTATGTAACTTGGGTACCCTTGATGGATCATGGAACATGGTGCTCCATCGAAGTGGGGTTCAAGGTAGGGTCGCCAGTGATCAATCATTAGTGACAAACCATATATATATCAACTGGCAGTCACTTCCTCCACTTTTCGGATTGCAAGTTGACCAGAACTAAAGAAAATCGCTGACATTTATGACCACTGCACCGGAAATAGTCGAGGCGTCATGCCAGTCATCCTGGGAACGCTTACGTGCAGCAGCAATAAGCGAAGGAATTGTAAGTCAACCTCTTGGAGAATTACTATAAAATTTAAAAAAAATCGAAACTAACCGCTGGATTTTTTTTTCATCTGCCTTTCAGAAATTCAGTAAAACAGAAATCAGACCTACATCTCTCCTTGGGGTTTATTACTCTGTCTGGGCCTCTATCTGGGACTCGGATACGATGCCTGAAGGTATGGACGACATTGGAGAAGAACAATCCTGGATGACGCTGTCGGTCAAAAACCCGAAAAATCTCAAGAGCCTGAGCCCTAGTTTTGGTGATATTGAAGGTAGATTTCGATTATGGCGAAAGGTTTAAAGGCTTAACACGTGGAAAAGACTCGAAGGAAAACCTCTGGCTCGTTAATGACGTCACCTGGCCTGTAGACGACGATGACAGGAAGGAGCCTTATTCAGTTGACGCCCACGACGAAGCTGAGGAGAAGAAAAGGACAAGGGCCACAAACGACTTTGGACTTGCGTGCCTTGTCACCCTCGACTCTGCTCGTAAACCATTTTTGGAGATGCTCTATAATACCGGAGAAGCAAAGGACCCCAGTTATGACAGAGTCATCTAGAAGAAACAAGGGGAGGGACGCAGATGTCGTCCAACGTTATGTGATGCTGAAGTTCGAAGACTGGTGAGAGATGGCGCGGCGGATATTTCGGAGACTAGGGACAATGAAGACGTCGAAGATGAAGATGAAGACGACGAAGACGAGGATGCCGAAGGAGATTTGAATGAGGAATTATAAATTCAAGTGCCAACGATCCGAACTCTCAAAAGAATTTGAAACGGCGAGCGAAGAAGGTCTTGGGGTGAAACGACGAAAGACATACTAGAGCCAGAATTATGCTATGAACATGTTCAGTGCTAGTTTGCTGAGTCTGATCAGCGTATCTCATGATCATACCAATAGTCTCACGATGTAGCAGCGCTCGCCGCTCAATTTCATAGAACATGGCTGGCTTAGATTCATATCCAGAAGCATACGCATAAGTGGTAAAAAAAAGCATCAAATAGCAGAGAAAAAAACAAATCGTGGAGCTTGGAACAACTGTGGGTCGACGGAGTTTTTTTTCGGAAGAAGAGAAATTTTTGAGAGTAGATGATTTAACAAAACATGCGAAGAGCCCAAACCAGTAACCAATCCACGAAATACATTTTCGCAACAACAAATGCTTCCCGAAAGACCGTAATGAGGATCGTACGGTGGTAGATGAATTATGCGGTCTTATGGTGCGATGCTTTGATGGCTGCGGCCTTGGCCTTTCTCTCGGCAACACGCTTAGCCATGAGGACACTGTGTAGGATGTAAATATTTATGTGAAAGGAGCTCTGAAGTTGAACATACTCGTATTCGGCTTTTTGCTCCTTCTGGTGTTCCAATTTACGCTTCTTGAGGGCGTTCAAGTGACGACGACGTTGGAGACGGAGGGGCGTAACCAGTCGTTGGATCTTAGGACTAGTGGGAACTTAGCAAGCGGTATAAAATAATATCTAGGAGAATTTTGATACTCACGCTTTGGTATAAGGCTTCGCATCTTCCTTCTTGCTGCTCTTGACCTCTCGTCTAACCACGTATTTTCTAACATCATCCTCTTTACTAAGGTTGAAGAACTTCCTGATCTTCGTCGCACGCTTAGGACCAAGTCTCTTGGGAAGAACAGTGTCGGTCAGAGAGGGGATCTCGGAATCACCCTGCTTGACAATGACGAGGGAAAGGACAGCGATATCAGGGCCAACGATGCAGCCACGAACTGATTTGCGTCTACGCTCGCCATTGCGGCGAGTTCGGTAGCAGGAGTGTCCGTCGGCAAGAAGGAGCTTAACACGGAAGGGCAACAGAACACCTTGCTTCATTGGGAAACCCTGCTTGTCGTTACCACCAGTGATGCGGAAAACATATCCCTTCCATTCGTCTCCGAGAGAATCTCCTGGAACTTCTTGCGCGATTTTCTTGTCGAAAAAAACACGGCTGCGACAAAAAGTTGATTGTTGGAACTTTGTTGTTGCACGAGTATATTTTATGACATTTATACGCACTATCGTTTCTCATCATCGATATCGAGGAGTTTTTGAGCCCCAGTTGCGGGGTCTAATTGTGTTAAAAATCCATGATCAAATGATTAGACTCGATGAACATCAAGCTTACTGGCAATATTGAACTTCATACTATAGATGAATGAGCCTCACATAAAAACTATAAACACTAAGCGTACCTTGAGGTTGATTTATATGATCGACGGCAACAAACCTCTTGCAATGGGCGTTGAAGGGAGGATGAATGGCCTGCTGAATGCCAAGTAACACGGACAAACAACAATTCCCTGTTACCAAATTAAGGTTTGCAACTATATAGTCTTTCCAGCCACCGACCGGCAAATCCCGTCTGCTTGTGAACTCTTTTCTCTTCGTTGTCTGCTCATCACGATCGACAACCAGCAACTTCCTCAAGACCGTTCTACCCTCCGATAATCGTATGTATATTCAGCACTACATAATCTAAAAAATTTCTCTGATTATTATTGCCCTAGATTCAAAATGGGTCGCATGCACGCTCCCGGCAAGGGCATTTGTATGTTTTGCCTCGGAATTGTCTTTTGAAGTAGTTCTGATCGACCATGAACAGCGTCCTCTGCCCTGCCTTACCGCCGAACACCTCCCTCATGGCTTAAAACCACCCCAGAAGACGTTGTTGAACAGATCATCAAGTTGGCCCGTAAGGGTTTGACTCCTTCCCAGATCGGTGTTACCCTCCGTGACTCGCATGGTATCCCCCAAGTTCGTTTCGTCACCGGAAACAAAATTCTCCGTATCCTCAAATCCCAGGGTGCGCTTCTAACTACTCATTCTCTCTGTATGCTCATACACCACTTTTTTTTTTTTGCTCTTCATCATTCTTTCATTCGCATTTTTGCACTGTGTATTATTACACATACCTTTTGTTTGGGGACAGGACTTGGCCCATCCGTCCCTGAGGACCTTTGGCACCTCATCAAAAAGGCGGTTGCCGTTCGCAAGCATCTCGAAGTCAATCGTAAAGACAAAGACTCCAAGTTCCGTCTTATCTTGATCGAATCGAGGATTCACAGGCTTGCGAGGTACTACAAGACCAAGCAGCAGCTTCCTCCCACTTTCAAATATGATGCAGCTACCGCTTCGACACTCATTGCTTAAATAACTATTGTTGCATCTGTTGGAGTTGTTGAAGGATGCGATGCCGGTTATATGGGCGTACTATGATAGTTAAACTATGACATTTTAAAAATGGGCATTATGGCATGATAACCTTCCTTTCTCCTATCATCTGGATATCCTTGAGTACATACTGGTGGAACATTGGCAAAGTGATTTCGGTGATATTCACTGAGTCACCAGCGCTCCGCCTGAACTTTTTAAAAATGGACTTTGTCAGTCATTTGATCTATCAAGATCTTACACTCTATTGCATGGAATCGTGGAAGTAAACTTCGTGGAAAGATGCTTCTGCCAGACTGGATTTCCTTTGCTCTTGCTTATGTTGTCGGGATGTTCCTTCATACTAGGTGCCCTTTTGTCATTGGAACACGTCGCCCCCCAAAAATTTGCACTGCTTCAGTAATCTCAGATCCTTGCTTTTGCCACGGTTCCGCCAAATGGATGACTATAGATGACTATCCATGACTCTGGTGACCTGGGTCCGATTCCCAGGTGATACTTGGACCTGGAATGGACAAGGACCCCAGATTATCCCTACCTATTGAAAGCGGCGAAAAGCCATCTATGATCTATGTCACCTATATCACCCACAGAACTCTCACGTACGTGCACCGGTCTAATTTTAATCATTATTGACAACCAAGGATACATAAACTCCTTCCTTTCCTCCATCAGCGACCTGCATAACCCAAGAGATTGTATCCCCATTTTCAATCCCCAAATGACGGAATCAGCTCCTCTCCTCTCCGACATCGACCCTCGCATCGATATCAATGAGTTTGACGCACGGACCAATGTCCCCGCACAAAAGACCCAAGCATCCTCTTATTTCAAGCGCCCCATTCAGATCCTCATAATCTTCACCCTTATCTTCTCCGCCCTCCCTGTTGTTTTACTCATCACAAACCATTTCATCCTCAAACATGCACCACTTGGATACAATACTTGGTCCGCTAAGGAGGCAACCAAAGAACTTGGAAAAGTCGTATGTATCCTAATTCCTTTATCCCAGCCGTCCTAGTCTTGCCTAACACAAAGTAGATGTTTGTTTCCCTCATCTTCTCTATCATCAATGCCCTCGTCAACTTTCCCATCCTACTCAACATGATCCTCGACGTCGTGCTCACAGCATATATCATCCCAGGGGTGGTCCATATCCTTCAGGCGCTCCCAAACTCTAGCTGGTGTGCAATTATGCGTCAATACCCATGGCCCGGGAATCCAAATCCACAACCGATTTACCCGCATCCGAAATGCGACATTTGGAAGTTAGTTGTGACGATTCTAATTGGGATTTCTGCTGGGTCCGGAATAATTGTTAGGTATGTCCTGTTTTTCAATCGTCATAAGATTGCTTCCTCCTCCTTGAAACAACCAACCTGTGTCTTTACCTGGAAAAATCTTGATGAATTAGGCTTTTGAGAATCAAATACTGACTAATGGTTCAATAGTGTTATTTATCTGACTCTGTTGTTGCTTCGAAGCATCGCAGTTTTCAGAAGCAAATTGTGGAAGAGACCGCTCACCTGGACCATCCCATCGGGACAACTCTCCTTGGAGATTAAATTGAACTTTTTGAAACAGGAAGGTGTAACAACTGGGAATGTGGGACAAAGTTCCGAAGCGGATGTACGTCATGGGCCGGTGTACTTGTAGTATGGAAAGCTTCCCCCCTAGCTCAACTCTGGACAACGAAATTTTTGCCGTTTACACTCTAGTTACTATGGTATGTTTTCTAGGTTATATTTATGTATGATATTCTTGTATACAACCGAACCCAGAGAGTTGTGATTCGATAGCAGGCGTTGTGGGCTGTCGCAGTCTGAGCCCAAAAAGTTGTCTGCTTCGCCCTCCCAAGTATCCACCCTAAGTTCATCATTGGATTCATCCTTGAGTGTCAGACTGTCAGTCACAATCCGGCATGGAATCAAGTCATTATCAATACATATTTCTCACTGCACTGCATTCGGGACCAATACAGTAGATTTTGATGATAACACTGATGGCTTCTAAAAAAAGATCATAAATGATACTGTTTAATTCGGCCACCAGGTGTTTTTTTATTTTTCCGACAAATCCCCAAAATCTCCATAAATCGACAAAAAGAATTAAATCCAGGGTCAAAAAATAATTGGGTGGGATGATATGGGACGGCCGAATTAGTTAAAATGATATATATACAGTAGCCACTCGAACTTCATCGATCTTACTTGGTTCTGAAATTTCAACTACGATGGCCCTTGTAGACATTGCACTTGATTTACAAATCGAAATCTGCACATATCTCCGTCCTTCCGATATCCTCTCATTGCGCAAGGTATGTCTTACAATTTCCCTTCCCGATCTTTCATTTTTGACGAGATGCTCAAATTATCAATGATTAAATTGAAACAAAGACATGCAAAACTCTCCAAGTTGCTACGAGGAAAAGATCGATCTGGATCGATGCCCTCCATCTAGTATGCCTAGAAAATACTCTATTTTTTCCAAGTTTCCCTATACCCGATATGAGCGATGCGGAACTGGAATGGGCTGCGATTGCACCGCGGAGGTGGATTGAATTATCTGCCTCCTTGGCAACTCAAGTATCCAATGAGTTGGAAGCGAGACTGTCCCCAACAGCGATTAGATTTACCGACGATCCATTTGACATCGGCGGTGCAGAGAAAGTGAATGTTACTAAGCTTATCCTTGTGCCAGGTGGTCGATACATGGTGGGCTATTCGCCGAACGGACTTGGGGTTTGGGACTTAGGATACATGCCGAATGCCGAATGCAAGTTAATTGCTTCGCTTGGACCTGAACATGGCTCTCACCTTGGTGACGTTCACGCCACCTCTGATGGCATGGGCCTAATAATTTTTGTGCTTCGTCCGTAAGTCCAACTTGCTATCGTATGATTGGTATATTTACCCACGGCGATACGCGTTATAGCAATAGGTTCGATAATAATTTCTCTTGCTACGAGATATATCCGCAAATCGAAACCCCTCAGCTCACCCAAATTGCTCGTTTTGATTTCCTCTTTTGCGTATGGTGTCCGGGTAATCAAATTTATATATTATCTGACCACAACGTCATCTGGTACACCTTCCTTCCGCATGGGATCATTTTTAGAGTGTGGGACTATCGACTGAACGCTTCAGTGACTTTCACCGTTGCAGCCGATGTGAAGATATTTGACTACGCAATGAAGGTATGAGTATTGCCATCTTTTAGGTCAAAAGTCGTGAGGCTTATCTCAACCAATAGATGTTCGCTACAAAGACAGCTATTATCTTATTACGTGAGGAAGGAATATTGATCTGGGCTATTCCACCTCTATCTCAACCCGTCGATTTTGATTGTGAAGATCATACTCCAATCCCACCACTGATCACACTTAAATTTCCAGATGGTCTTACACACCATCCCGAACCCCCCTTATTCAGAACAATGTCTAGCTGGTATCTTGGCTCCTCCCAACCTCTTTATTTCGACATGGTACATGAAGGGCATTTGGAACTTCAGCGTTTCAAGATCATCATAAAACCCGACTTGAGCGACGCTACCCTCCATTTCATAAACACCCTCCAGCTAACCCCCCGTGATTCCGAACGGGAAGCAACACCCTATGCATCCAATATTTGTGAGGATACCATGGTCTCTTTCTGGGATACCTCCGACCACTGTGGAATATATACCGGATCGATATTACCTCACCCCACCGACGCTACATCGCACAGGGACCCATCTGTAGTCAGCAGGTTGTTGCCCGTGGATGGATGTGGACACAGCCACTCTTTGTGCCCAGCATCTGGTAGGTTTGTATATGTCGATGAGGATGATATCGACAGAATAGTAGTCATTGATTTTCTACCACATTAACAACGGTCTTCACTTGTACCATTTCATCTCTCAATTTATGATATTCTCGTCTTGTGAAACCTTTTTGAGTCCTTGAGAGAGGGACTAGTGCGAAATTCGATTAGAAAATGAAAGGAGGTATTAGTAAGGTCACTGTAATGAATTTATTCTCGACTTTTCGTGATCTAATGCTTTATAGCGCTTGCTGTCGCTATCCTATTTATAGGACTCGTTCTTTTATGGAGCGGTAATGTGCCGGCAAACGCCGTGTTCTTTTTTTCTCACAGTCATCACCATTGCTCCATTCTTCCCCAATAACGATTGATCGTGCGTCTACTAATAGTACTAATGAGCGATTTCGAGAGGTGGATGTTGCCACTGCAATCGATTGATCAGGTAATTTTTCTTCATGTCTTCATTTTTTGTCATCCTTGACCGTTGACATTATCAAACTTCAAACTGGCATTCAACACTAGAATGGCTGCTTACTAAAGAAACGAACCAGTTATGGAGGGACTCGTAAATGCCATGCAAGCAATGGCCCTCAGGCTATGTATCCTTGTATACAAACTTGAATGAAGTTGTGGGATTTGATCAATTGTCGCAGCCTGAAGTCACGGCTCGTTTTGATGTGAGAAACAACTATGTCAGTCTGTGTCCTTTTCTGTGCCAAGACGCATATCACCCACTGACAGGTCCGACAGACGCGTACGTGCACTGGTCCAAACATATCATAAAGGATACATACATAAACGCCTGCATAACCCAAGAAATTGTATCCCCTTTTTCAATCCCCAAATGATGGAATCAGCTCCTCTCCTCTCCGACATCGACCCTCGACCCGATAGCAATGATGAATTTGAAGCACAGACCAATGTCGCCGCCCAAAAGACCCAAGCATCCTCTTATTTCAAGCGCCCCATTCAGATCCTCATAATCTTCACCCTTATCTTCTCCGCCCTCCCTGTCGTTTTACTCATCGCAAACCATATTATCCTCAAACATGCACCATTTGGATACACTACTCGGTGGGCTAAGGAGGCAACCAAAGAACTTGGAAGAGTCGTATGTATCCTAACTCCTTTATCCCAGCCGTCCTGGTCTTGCCTAACACGAAGTAGATGTTTGTTTCCCTCATCTTCTCTATCATCAATGCCCTCGTCAACTTTCCCATCCTACTCAACATGATCGTCGACGTCGTGCTCACAGCATTTATCATCCCAGGGGTGGTCCATATCCTTCAGGCGTTCCCAAACTCTAGCTGGTGTGGAATGTACCCGCGTCGGAAATGCGAGTTTTGGAAGTTGGTTGTGAAGATTCTGATTGGGATTTCTGCTGGTTTTGGGATAATTGTTAGGTATGTCCTGTTTTTCAACCGTCACAAGATTAATTCCTCCTCCTTGAAACGGCCCGCCTGCGTCTTTACCTGGGGCAATCTTGATGAACTAGGTTTTTGAGAATCAAATACTGACTAACGGTTCAATAGTGTTATTTATCTGACTCTGTTGGTGCTTCGAAGCATCGCAGTTTTCAGAAGCAAATTGTGGAAGAGACCGCTCAGCACCATCCCATCGGGACAACTCTCCTTGGAGATTAAATTGAACTTTCTGAGACAGGAAGATGTAACAACTAGGAATGTGGGACAGAGTCCCGAAGCGGGTGTACGTCATGGGCCAGTGTACTTGTAGTAGGGAAAGCCCTTACCCTAGCTCAACGAAATCCCGCCGTTTACACTCTAGTTACTATGTATGTTTTCTAGGCTATGATATCCTTGTACACAAACGAATTGACTCCGAGAGTTGCTAGCAGGCGATGCGGGTCGGGATTGGAGTTCATCACTGTCACAGTCAGTCAGTGACAGTCACAATCCGCAATATGTTCTCACTGCAGTGACTACACTGCACTGAGATTTGATGATAACATTGATGGCTTCTAAAAAAAAAGATCATACTCACTCGAACTTCATCGATCTTACTTGGTTCTGAAATTTCAGCTATAATGGCGCTTGTAGACATTGCACTTGATTTACAACTCGAAATCTGCACATTTCTCCATCCTTCCGATATTCTCTCATTGCGTAGGGTATGCATTCGATTCCCCTCCCGACTTCTTCCTTTTGCTCAAATTGTCACGGTCAATGAATAAACAAAGACATGCAAAACTCTCCAAGTTGCTACGAGGAAAAGATTGATATGGATCCATGCCCTCCATCGAGTATGCCTAGAAAACACTCTATTTTTGCCGAGCTTCCCTATACCCGAAATGAGTGACGCGGAACTGGAACAGGCTGCGATCGCACCGCGGAGGTGGATTGAGCTATCTGCCTCCTTTGCAACTCAAGGATTCAGTGGGTTGGATTCGGGACTGTCCCCCACAGCAACTAGAGTTATCGACAATCCGTTTGACATGGGTACAGAGAACGGGCCTATTACTCAACTTATCCTTGTGCCAGGTGGTCGATACATGGTGGGGTATTCGCTGAATGGAGTTGGGGTTTGGGATTTAGGATACATGTCGAGTGCCGATTGCAAGTTAATTGCTTCCCTTGGACATGGTTCTGACGATGGCAGTGTTCGTGCCACCCCTGATGGCATGGGCCTGATAATCTTTTTGCTTCGAATTCGTCCGTAAGTTCAACTTGTTATCCTATGATGATATATTCACCCACGGCGATACACGTTGTAGATACCAAGAATATAGTTGCTCTTGTTACGAGATATATCCGCAAAGCAAAACCCCTCAGCTCACCGAAATTGCTTGTATTGATTTCCACCCTTTCCCAGGCCAAACTTTTGGCGAAAGTTATATATTATCTGACAACATCATCTGGTATAGCGCCATTCCGCATGGGATCCTTTTGAGAGTCTGGGACTATCGACTGAACGCTTCAGTGTCTTTCACCGCCCAAGTCGGATTTGGAGGCCGCAACATGCAGGTATGAGTATTCGGAAATTCCCATCTTTCAGGTCAAAAGTCGTGGAGCTTATCTTAATCAATAGGCGCTCGCTACAAAGACAGCCATTGTCATTTTACAAGAGGACGGAATATTGATCTGGGCTATTCCACCTCTATCTCAACCCGCTGATCTTGATTGTTACAATCTTGCTCGAATCCCACCACTGATCAAACTTAAATTTCCAGATGGTCTTTCACACCATCCCGAATTCCCCTTATGGAGAACAATGTCTAGCTGGTATTTTGGCTCTTCGCACCCTCTTTATTTCGACGTGGTACATCCACGGCATTTGAAACTTCATCGTTTCAAGATCATCATAAAACCCGACTTGAGCGACGCTACCCTCCATTTCATAAATACCCTCCGGCTAACTCCCCGTGATTCCGAATGGAGCTCAAGGTCCTATACATTCAATATTTGTGAGGATGCCCTGCTCCCTTTCTGGGATACCTTCGACGACGACGACGGTTGGATATATACTAGATCGATATTATCTCACCCCACCAACACTATATCGCACAGCGACCCATCTGTAGGCAGCGTGTTATTGCCTGTGGATAGTACTGGATACAACCATTCTTTGTGCCCAGCATCCGGTAGGTTTGTATATGTCAAACGGCGTGATATCAACAGAATAGTGGTCATTGATCTCCTACCACATTCAAGGCTCTAACAACAATCTTTACTAGTACCATTCCATCTCTCACTTTCAAGTTATGATATCGTCGCCTTGTGAAACTTTAAAATAATTCAAAGCATACATGGGAATCCGATTATAACATAAGGGTTGACTTTGAAATCTTTATGAGTCCTTGAGAGGAGGGACCTAGATTAGAAAGGCAATTGGCAAGGTCACCGTAACGAATTATTCATCATCTAACGCTTTATAGCGCTTACTGTCCCTATGATATTCTTGTATACAAACTTGAACGAATTGACCCCGAGTGTGAGGCGTTGCGGGATTTGATCAACTGTCGCAGTTGGAAGTCACGGATCATTTTGATGCGAGTCTCCCAAAACCTATCCACCCTGGTATCAAGTTCATCATTGGATTCACCCTTGATATCTTCAAAATCGTCATGTACAGCAGGGCACCTGAATGTGCCTATTGAACAATCCATTCACACGGAACCAAAGTCGTTATCGTATAGCCTCTGGATAATAGTGGTGGGGTTTAAAAAAAGATCGAACATACTTGGTTCCAGCCACGATGGCGCTTGTAGACATTGCGCTTGATTTACAAATCGTAATCTGCACATTTCTCCATCCTTCCGATATCCTCTCATTGCGTAAGGTATTCCCTTCCCGATTTTTCATTTTTGACGAGTTGCTCAAATTGTCAATGAATAACTTGAAACGAAGACATGCAAAACTCTCCAACTTGCTACCAAGCAAAGATCGATCTGGATCGATGCCCTCCATCGAGTATGCCTAGAAAACACTCTATTTTTGCCGAGTTTCCCTATACCCGATATGAGTGACGCGGAACTGGAACGGGCTGCGATTGCACCGTGGAGGTGGATTGAGCTATCTGCCTCCTTTGCAACTCAAGGATTCAGTGGGTCGGAATCGAGACTGTCTCCCACAGCGAGTAGATTTATCGGCAGTCCATTCGACATTGGTCTAGAGAAAATGGCTATCACTGAACAAGTCATACTTGTGCCAGGTGGTCGATACATGGTGGGCTATTCGCACAGCGGAGTTGGGGTTTGGGATTTAGGATACATATCGAGTGCCGATTGCAAGTTAATTGCTTCCCTTGGACCTGAACATGGCTCTAACGATGGCAGTGTTCACGCCACCCCTGATGGCATGGGCCTGATAATCTTTTTGTTTCATTTGTAAGTTCACCTTGTTATCCTATGATTGGTATATTCACCCACGGCGATACGCGTTACAGCTATGATAACTGCTCTTGTTACGAGATATATCCGCAAAGCAAAACCCCTCAGCTCACCCAAATTGCTTATCTTGATTTCAGCCATTTCCCGGACAATTGTCCTGACCAAAGTTATATATTATCTGACTACATCATCTGGTACAACTTCGTTCCGTATGGCCATGGCCCAGGGATCATTTTGAGAGTCTGGGACTATCGACTGAATACCTCAGTGTCTTTCATCGGCGAAGTTGATCTGAAGATATTTGATTCCTACAAGACGGTGGAGGTATGAGTATTCCCATCTTTCAGGTCAAAAGTCGTGGAGCTTATCTTAGCCAATAGGTGCTCGCTACAAAGACAGCCATTGTTATTTTACATGAAGATGGAATATTTATCTGGGCTATTCCACCTCTATCTCAACCCGCTGATCTTGATTGTTGCAATCTTCCTCGACTCCCACCACTGATCGCACTTCAATATCCAGATGGTCTTCCACGCCATCCCGAACCCTGTTGGAGAACGATGTCCAGCTGGTATTTTGGCTCCTCGCAACCTCTTTATTTCGACATGGTACATGAAGGGCATTTGGAACTTCAGCGTTTCAAGATCATCATCAAACCCGACTTGAGCGACGCTACCCTCCATTTCATAAACACCCTCCAGCTAACTCCCCGTGATTCCGAAAGGCTAGCAACACCCTATACATCCAATATTTGTGAGGATATCCTGGTCTCTTTCTGGGATACCCCCGACCACTGTGGAATATATACCGGATCGATATTACCTCACCCCACTAACACTATATCGCACAGGGATCCATCGGTAGTCAGCATGTTGTTGCCCGTGGATGGATGTGGACACAGCCATTCTTTGTGCCCAGCATCTGGTAGGTTTGTATATCTCGATTACGATGATGGCGTTATCGAACGAATAGTAGTCGTTGATTTTCTACCACCTTCTTGAAGGCTCTAACAACGGTCTTTACTAAGACCATTTCATCTCACATTTTATGATATCGTTGTGCCGTGAAACTTTAAAATAATTCAAGGCATACATGGGAATCAGATTATAAGACAAGGGTTCACTTCGAAACCTTTGACTTCTTGAGAGAGGGACTAGCGCGAATGTCGATTAGAAAGAGAAAGGAGGCATTGGTAAGGCCAACTGTATCGAATTATTCGTGATCTAACGCTTCATAGCACTTACAATGTCTTTTGAATTTTCCTGCTGTCACTTCTTATGTAAACGAGACCCGTAATGAGCGCTTGAGAGCAGGGTCAGCTTCCTCAGGCTTCCTCTGGATTTTCTAACGCAGCGCGTCACAATCGTGTCATGATGTGTATCAGAACGTACTTCTGACATTCCAGCTTACAATACAGTTTCTTGCATAACCGTTTGCGCACTTGTTTCGCGAATTCGCATTTGTATTTATTTGTCTGTGACAGGACAAACTGGGCAATCACGCCCTGCTGACCCAAATTACACCGCGAGGCTTGAGGGGAAAGGTGAAATTTGTGATGCCATAAAATGATTCGGGCACGCAAGTCATCCGTTATTTGACACGTCATGGTTGGAACTGTGCGGGAGGGTTGAACCTGAAGCGCATCGACAGTTGACATCACAATCTCTAGATCTCAGCTTACCAATGCGTGACCGTTATAACAGACAAATAAATACAAATGCGAATTCGCGAAACATGGGTTATGCAAGACACTGTAGGGTGGGTGCAAAGTCCGCCCAAAGTTTATGTAATGATCCCACGGTGAAGAATGACAGTTTGGACAGTCGAAGGAAAGCAGTTGACAATAAGAACCATCCTTGAGGGCAATCATCCATCGACAGGTCCTGCCAATGTCTTTCGTGTAGGGTTACCGAAGTTCGGTTCAGAACTGATTCAAGAACCGCGAACCGACTGAACCGAACCGACGGTTCGGGTTCAGTTCAGTCCAGTTCTGGTTTCAACTTGTCGGTTTGGTTCTCGGTTCGGCACCATTATTTTTTTTGAGAACCGGGTTCGAACCGGTTCGAACCGAACTTTCTGCCAATATTTTTTTCTAATTTTTCTGTGCAGAATTGACCTTAAAATCCAATAAATATTCTCGTTAGGCGCTGGACCCGAAAAACACTAAAAAGCGATGACACATGTGCTGCATCCCCGAGCGAACAGTAACGACCGGGTAGATCCATTGTACACCAATCAAAATATATTTATTACATAAATCGCGTGGAAAAAAACTAAAAACTAATAGCACAGGTGCTGCATCCCCGAGCGAACGGCAGCGGTCGGGTAGATCCATTACAAATACTAATCAAAATATATTTATGACTTAAAATAGCTTGGAAAAAAGCTAAAAAGTGGTGGAAAATCCCACCAACCGGGTAGATTCATTATAAGATCAGCCAAAAGACACTCACTACTGATAATTTTGTATGAAAAAAAGCTTAAAAGTGGTAGAAACCACAGAAAGACTGGATGATTTGTTGTATTAGTTAATTTACTTTTTCTTCTCACTATATCAATGAGTGTCTGTTTCAACCACCTTTTTTTGGCCACGCAAAAGCCTCTATTTACTGGGACGAAACGAACGACCCGGGCTCAACTACGAACAAATTAGGAAAAGGGTGGGTGAGCTGCACGACCAAGAAAAGGAAACTCAGGCCTATATCGACCGTCCCACACCCTCAGCGACAGTAGGAGACACCTCAACCGAGCAACCGCGAAAAACCTTTCAACCCCCAGCTATCACCGACGAACCCGCGAACCTCTCACCTCGGTAAGGTAAAGCCTACGAAGGAACTCACACGGCAGTCGCAACGCTCGCCCCCGCAGACCTAGTCTGTAATTTTTTTACAATGCACCAACACAACTAAAAAAACGCTTCCAAACCTCGGCGCCGTAGTTGGCTCTTAAAGTTGAAGGCGATGGAAAGGTAAGAAATTCATAACTTAATTCGATCAAAAAGTCAGATATCAAGTCAAACTTGGCAGTTGACTACTTTTAAAAGAAAATACTTAAACAAATAATGTAATACTGTTAATAATGATGATCATCTTGTCGGTCTCCATTCATCATTATATCCACTACCCCAGGTCCTCTACTTATGATGACTGTTTGGTCTATAATAATATTTACTTGTGCCCCCTTACATACCAACCAGCAGCAACCAGTAGATTTGCCCACCCCCTACCCAGGTTTGCCCGCCGCATACATCTCAGGTTGGCTTGTCTACCAACAACCGGCAGATTTGCCCACCCACAACCCAGGTTTACCCGCAGCATACATCACAGGTTGGCTTGTCAATCAACCAACAGCAACCAACAGATTTGCCCACCCCCAACCCAGGTTTGCCCGCAGCAGCAGCAGCAGCAGCGGCAAACAACAAGTAGGCAGCACAATTTAATCTTTGATTCTATTTTTTATTGAGGGGGGAAACCAATGACAAGCCAGTAGTAGTGTCAGTTAACAAGTGAGTGAGCAAACTAACAAGTAGCAGTAAGCAAACCTGAAACACTCGCCAGAACCTACCACCAATTATCAGCATCATCCACCACTCCCCACGACATGCAGCTATCTCTTATTTCTTTTTTGGGGACAACTCCCCCACCCCAACGATTTCGTTGGCCACAGATTTTGCCCCCGTCCCGCAGATTGTCCTCCAACACCGCTCCACTACCACCACCTTCACCACCACCAGGAGCAACAGTAAGCTCAACCGCTACCAGCAACAGTAACTATCACAACTGCCCCACCAACGATTTCGTTGGCCGCAGATTTTGCCCCCGTCCCGCAGATTGTCCCCCAGCACCGCTCCACTACCACCACCTTCACCACCACCAGGAGCAGCAGTAAGCTCCACCGCTACCAGCAACAACAGCCATCACCTGGACCACCGGCGCCATTGCACCACTGGACTATACTGGCGGCAGTACCAGCAGCACGAACCGCAATAGCAGGAACACACAACGACCAGCAACGACCGCAGCAACCGTAGTACCAGTGAACACAAACAATCGATCATCTCCACCCTTATCTCAATGCTTACCAACGCTTGCATTCATTCATTTATTACTTTTCGTTACTTTTATATATTTGAGGCTGAGGGTTTTGT
>MU130530.1:0-27701 GCA_015039465.1 Phlegmacium glaucopus | reverse complement strand
GTGCTCCAAAGAATAAAAAATCAACCAAAAATGGTACAGTTTCTGTAGAGGATGAGGAGGAGGAGGATATGTATGGTGATGACGAGGAGGACTGGCTTGCTGACTGGTCTGAATTAGCGAATGTCCCTGATGAGGAGGAAATTGATGATGTAGTTGATTTCACTGCGGGTGACGTTCTCGGAAAGGTTCTTGCCCTTGTAAATCAGGTATTTTCACTTTTTATATTTTATTTTCAGATGATAATTACCAAGCTAGATTCGTGCTTCACCTCAGGCCAAGGCATACTTTGCCAAGGTCTCTCGAGATGAAGGTTTACCCCCACTAGAGCTTGTCAAGTGGGTACGGACCCGTTGGGGATCAATGTATGACTTAATTGAGCGGTTTGTTTTGTGCAAAAAGGTATTTTAATGCTTTCTTTTCATTAATCTTATTAATGACCTCATTATCAGGCTGTCAAAAAATTTTGCCTGTTTGCAGATGAAATTCTTCCGAAACTGAGGAACAAGCAATACTCAGACTATCAACTCAAAGAAGATGAGTGGAAATTGCTGAGCCTTATTAAGGAGGTTCTTGCGGTAAGTTTCTTCAATATCTTAATACTTATATTCTGATCCATAATTAGGAGCCACGTGGAGCCCAAGCCTCTTTCTCTTCAGAAACTCAGTCAGTTGCATGGAAGACAATTCCAATTCTGGAGTTACTTCAAACACGTTGGGAAATTATGTATGATACACCAAAATTTTTGCCTGTTGCTGATGCTCTTAAATGTGGCTTGGAGAAGTTACGGAAATGGTATAAGACTATTGATGAAAGTGATACCTACTTCATCTGCCTTGGTGAGTTTTTTTCTTCCATAAAATAGGTTTTATTCCTCATTTATTTTCCAGCCTTGCATCCTTCAATCAAGCTTGAATATTGTATGGATAAATGGGATAAATCATATTATGATGCTGGATATTCTGCTCTTGAACATGTTGTATGTGTACTCCTCATCAATGAACATATCAACACTGACTTTTAACAAGTTTGACACATATTATAAACCACCTAAGAAGCCAAAAACATCAACCTCAACATCAGAAGTCAAGGGCCAAGGTTAGCATTAATCTTTATTACTTATGTATTGATCTAAGTCCTTTATAAAGGTGCCAATAGTTCCTTCAATGGATATGGCTCCAACTGGATACTTTCATCCCTCAAGAGGTCTGCTTCGGAAAATGATGTAGGTCAGAATCCTAGGAAGGAGCTTCTGGACTATATCAACAGTCCTCTTGAGCCTGGGGATGGGTTGAACCCAGTGAAGTGGTGGGGGGTATGTTGTTATTATTTTACATCTTCTTTCTCTAATTCAAGTTTCACAGTATCACTCAAGACAATACCCTACCTTGTCTCGCATTGCCCGTGACTACCTTGCTATACAGGGGTCATCAGTTGCTTCTGAGAGAGCCTTCTCTGCGGCAGGTTTAGTTGGCACTCTACAGCGTACACGTATAGATCCTACAGCCTTTGGGAGGGTTCAGATCCTCAGAGATGCTTACAGAACTAAATTCTTAAATGTTTCTGATGATGCTGCTTCTCATGAGGCTGTAGAGATCATAGAAATTAAATAGTTGGGTGCTTATTGACTATATACTCAATAAAATGGACATTTGTCAATTTACATACGGTTCAGTGGTTCGAACTGGTTCTTGAACTGAACTGAACTGTGAGAACCGGTTCATAATGGTTCAGTTCAGTTCAGGTTCAGTTCAGGCAAAACCTAAACGGTTCAGTTCATGGTTCGGGCAAAAGGGAGGGTGAACTGAACTGAACCGAACTTTGGTAACCCTACTTTCGTGGGCCTGGCCCTTGACACCAGAGCGCACAGAAACCATTGAAGCAACTTCCTGCTGTGATCCTCAGAGGTCCACCTCAATTACATGGACTTCAAGCAATTCATTAATCGTTATGGTTGCAAGGTAAAGTACTGCTCTTTTTGCCCTCTTTTTATTTCTCATTGTAGTTGATCTACCCTCCAGCACCATCCCTCTTCGAATATGAGTCTGTGGCCTTCAATCGTGACTCATTGGTGAGTTCTATTATAGCTATATTGTCAACCGTTGTTTGCATTGTGATTCTAATTGTGCTCAATGTAGGCAGGTTTCTTAATAATGTTGCACTTGTATACATAATACAACCAGCCCCTGATGGCCGCTATGCAATTCTTTTGGTAGGACGTGTCGATCATGACCAGAAGAATGACACCTAACCTAAGTGAGTGCAAAATTTACGGTGCTTGGATGAGCTCTCTCAGAAGCAACCCTTCAGGTTTTTGCCCTCTATCCACTGCCCTTATTTCTTCGGTTATATGGCTTCTCCAGTGTCGTCAACCACATTTTCAAATATTTCCACAATCGCTCACCTCGAAAAAATGGGGTCATCATCATCCAATGTGTGTATCTAACGGTTTAATGTCATTTCAACTTCAACTCATTAATTTCTGTTAGGTATATACTCGCCATCTAACCCATACACCACATCAGGTAGCCACAATCAAGCTCATCTATGAACAATGCAAACACGATATCCATTATTTTGAAGAGAATCAGCCTGAGAGTCAATATAATGCACAATTGCTGTTGGTAAAATTAGGGCTAGACCGACCCTCACGTTGTCAGTTGGAGAGCCGTTGGAATGTTCAGTGGAGTACGAGCTGGACTGTAGGCAGCAGGGACAAGCGTAGGCGTATATTGTATCAATGGTATCCAGGCTTGATGTTTTTGATCTGCTAAACCTATTCCTGACAATGAAATAATTGTCAAGTGCATGTGGCTACGATCCAAAGACTAGGCAGAAACATGAAGAACGCAAGCATGACAGCCCTGCGAAGAATAATTCAAAGACATGGCAACGCCGAGTACCATATGAATACACTGGCTGTTTAGCCCATGTTGAAATTACAGAACGTGAAAGTAATGGTGAAGTAACACGCGTTGTTGGCTATTTTGCCCATAATGCAGCATGCCAAAGCGCTGTGTTGACCCAGCTACCAGCAGTCCCACTTCACGAACATGTATATAAAGTGGCTTTGGACCAACTGGAGGATGGTGCAAGGTATGTTTCTGCACGACATGAAATTGTTCATTCCTCCAACTTGACAATTTATTCCACACTTTTAGCATTTCCGCCATTCAAGAAAAGAATCGTTCAATGATTGACAGTCGTGCATATGATGGTATGCAAGAAAACAACCCATCAAATGTCAATGTTCGTTACCACTTCCTTCCCACCGACAACTCTACTCTATACCAAAAGTTTAGTCGCCATCATGGCATTGATGTACGCCAACAACCCCAATATAACATTGATGACTGGTTGAACCCGACATCTTCAAATTTCAATCCTATAATCAGAGAGGCTATTTTCCACTATTCAGCTCGGAGCGAGGCTGATGAACGTTTTGAAATCTGCATTTCAACTCCTGAGATGGACGCGGGTGCATGGAAGTATGCTCATCAATCTCAAATTGTTCTTGACGGAACCTTTGGGGTTTGTTCATCACGTCTGCTCTTATTTATTGCCCTCGCACGAGATGAAGATGGAAAGGGCGTTCCAGTCACATTCCTTCTCTTTTCAGCTCCTACCGGCAATCGTGCAACCCATGCTGGTTACAATACTGCAATTCTTCAGAAGCTTTTATCACAGTGGGAGAGACATCTATCCAACGGTTCAGAAACACCATTTACCCCACTGGTAGCCATTACCGATACAGATACTAAGGAACGAGGTGCTCTGCTAAATGTCTGGCCCCAAATATGTCTACTTATTTGCAAGTTCCACTTGCGCCAGTGCTGGACAAATCACCAAAAATCTATATTACGTTGTGCTGGTACTGAATTTTGGAAAGATCATGTAAAGGGTGCTCTAGCAAGCTTGGAAGTCAAGTAAGTCTGCTTCAGGGTAAATTGTTTCGCGGTTTCCTGATCTATACTCTTAGACTCATTGGAACGGTGGATCACAGTGTTGCAATAGTGATTATTAACCAACAGCGTGCAGTATTTGAGCGGCTTTTATCAGATACTGCATCATTGCCTGCCGCACATGGTGGCATGAAACATCTTGATTACCTTGTATCGCAGTGGATGCCACTGCCAATGTGGAAGAGCTGGTCAGGATGGGGTAGGGTTGCAGCTTCAACTATCCTAAAGATACCAGTTGAAGGCGTGATACCAACAACAAACCATCTTGAGTCCTTCAATGCAATCCTAAAACGAAAGCATCTTGCCGCTCACCTTCACTCAGGCCATCGACTCCGTTTTGACAGTCTTATCCATCTTCTGATCACACGCATTCTCCCTGGAGTCTACCAACACCGAAAAGCACAGCACAAATATAAACAATGGCTCTCAACACGATTTCAGTCATGTTCTGGAGGTGTCAACCTTTTTGATACTCGTCAAAAACTCATGCGGGAGAGATCAGCACCGCTTTGCTGGTGGGAAAAAGATACTCTCCGTGAAAATGGTGCTCTGGAGATTTTATGCTCAAATCGTCTATCTATCACTCGTGGTGCTACTGTCGATAAATTCACTGCTTCATGTGAAAGCCTTAACCAGCCATCACCATACCAGATAGATATTTGTCGATCTGGAGAGGCATCGTGTTCTTGCCCTGATTTTGCCTCCAATGGTGGCGCCTGCAAGCATTTACGTGCTGTTCGTCAAACAATTGATTGGTGGGTTAGCAATAAATACGAGGCTCCTTTCAACTATCCCCAATCAAAGTGTGATGCTGAGGTTCTAGCATCACATCGGAGGGAGAGCTGTGTGGTACCTACTGATCGCAAGCTATCTATTCAATCACTTCTCAATCCTATCACTGTGACATCTCTTACACATAGGCCGCCAAGCCCTCCAGTCATTCCTTGGAACCCCATTGTAATTCAAGCACTTGGAGATGATGGAACGACGCTTGATGAGCAAGAAGACCCCAGGTTGACAGAGTTGGCAAGCAACACAGGCTCAGTTTCAGAAGCTGACACTGAATCCGAGTCAGACAGGCCAGAATGGAGTGGGGTAAATTAATGTTGATGCATTCATCACAATTCTCACTTTTGTTGACTCTAATCATTTCTAGGCCCCTATACAATTCGACCATGATTCACAGCACCTAGCAATTTCAATGCAGGTTAAAGAAAAAATTAACTACGAAATCAAGAAGCTACTTCCCAGCCTGCATGGCATTGCAAACCTTCTTGTCGAGAGCTCACTTTCATCGAAGACTGCAAGTCAAGAATTGCGTGAATTTTTGGATGTAACATCTATCATTCATGCTAGCATTTCGCAATACGAACAACCTCAAAACATATCAGATACACTCTCAAATAGTAGGAACGACTCGAAACTCTGTCCCGAGCAAACTTTACCTATATCTGAACAACTCTCATCGTTTGTGACAGATCAAACCCAACATAAGCGCAAGAGGCCAGCTGTCCTGCTTCCGCCCTCTCCAGAGCGCAGACAGAAATGGAAGGCCTCCCATGCCCCATTGTAATATTTTCTCATAGACATTGGAAAATCAATATTACTCCTTCCTTTAAGCATATTTTATAGATAAAGTTGATCACCCAAAGTGAAGAAGCGCCGCAATAATAGTAATTGATATAAATGAGCTGATACAAAATATATACCAATATCTAGTACCCACATACGATCAGAAACCAGCATCACAAGTACGAATATGTACACGTAAATGGCTTGATAAAAAATATTTGTGGCATAAATCACATTTATCAATTAGCCCTTGCATCTCGAATGATGAGACACCATCACTGGCTGACAGACGTGCCAGGATATCCTCCTCTGCCTCTGAGGGAAGCCCTTGGCTCTCACAAGTGGGGCAGATTACTGACGGACCTGCAATTGCGTTGACCCGGCCTCGGCGACGAGTGTATGCATATGACGTTGGCAGAGGTACAGGGATGCTGGTAGCGAAACATTGGCTTTCATCATCAAGGCGACGGCGGCGGTGACAAGCAACTTCATGGCTGAGAGGAAGCACACGATGACGATCTTCAGAGGTGGTTAACTTTGGCTAATTCCTAGTCGCGTGTTTGCGCTTACATGACAACCCAGAATCCAAGGTCCTATCGACTGCTGAGGCCCCAGCTAGTTGTACAGTACCAACATATTTGGTTTCATGTTCACCACAGTAACCCTCGAAGTATGGAGCACGCCCCATGTGAGAACCCGTACGAAACGCAGTGAGGAGTACTTCCATGTCGGGTCCTGCAGGATTCACAGCTAAATAACATGTTAGCCAAAGCATAAATCTAGCAGGGGAAAAACCTTACTGAGAGTGGGCAAGTGGTTGAACTCGGACTTGAGGAGGGCACTGTGATAAAGTTCCGAAAGGTTCACTGACGAAGAGCAAGAGGAAATTAACAACTGGATACTACTAAATAGTATAGCAGTACATACTTCGAAAACCGCACTTGCTGGGAGTGCTATGGCACAATGCATAGACGCGCCCATCCAATGCCTCCACAATTTGTGTGGATAAGGATTGTGGGTCTTCGCTCGTAAGGCTGCAGAAGCAAGGCCAATGAAGGCCACGGAGGCGGAGCCATGCCTTGATGCCATTTGGTTGTATACGACGCCCATGGGAGGTTGGCCTGCCATCAATGTTCAAGAATCAGAAAAGAGGAATATCAATTGAATGTATATCGTACCATGCAACAGTAACATATTCACCTGCCATGGGGCTGAATATAACGAGCTCAGAGCTAGTGGATTGGAAAAAACGGCAGTCATCGTATGGTGTAGGTGACAAATATTGTGGAAGCTGAGCAATGAGATGGCCAATATTGGGGCCCATTGCAATGATATGAATGGAGAGCCAAAGATGAGCCACGAGTGAGTAATCGCCATTGAGTTGAGTAATATATGACCGCTAGGTCCCTCCTAATCTCAAGAATAGAAAACTGCTTTCTTGGTACAGTCCCAGAAACGATTCCAGATGAAAAATCCACGGATATGAACTTGCACACATAATTAGGTTGGTTACTGATTGCATTGCTGAAATGTAGTCTGTCAGAGTTCAATGATAATTTGGTTGTCACTCAACGTGAGGAAATCAAGCGCAGATGCATTGGAGTCTGGACTTGATTTGCAAGCACACCAAATGACAGGTAAGAGTCACTATCTCGGTCAGCGACTAGAGATCCAGCCAGAGTGAGGAATCTGAAAGATGACAGCGAAGACATCGATCCAGAAGGAGGCTGAGCACTTCGTCGTCGTCTGTTGCATCTGATGCTTACATAAACTTTGGGCGGACTTGGTATCCCTGTAGGGTTGTACTAGGTTCTTAGTTCCGAAGCGGGTGTACGTCATGGGCCAGTGTACTTGTAGTAGGGAAAGCCCTTACCCTGGCTCAACGAAATTTTGCCATTTACATTCTAGTTACTATGTATGTTTTCTAGGTTATATTTATGTATGATATCCTTGTATATACACAAATGAATTGATTCCGACAAACTGTCACAGTGTCAGACTGTCAGTCAGTGACAGTCACAATCCGCATATTATCAATATGTTCTCCTACTATATATGGTTGGGACATGCAAAATTTTGATGGATCATTTATACTGAGCCCCAGAAGTTATATTATCCTATGATAATTTACATAACCATTCTCAGATACAATAAGCACATTCAGTAAAAATATCAAATATTTTGAATAAGAAATGGCGACGTCGGGCAATGACCGATTTTTTATGCAAAAAAACGAGTGATGCAAAATGCCGTCACAGGCAGGTCACGGATGCATTCGGGCTCCGAAAGTCGGGCCGAACATTATACATGGGAAAGAGCAACCAGGGTTGTCGTTCTTTAGGGATCAAGGGTCTTGTGGTCTTTAAAATCCCCATGAATTGTCACCTTTTGTCACGCTCTTGACCTCCCTCGTAGATATTTGCATTCTTTCATCCTCAAAAATTGTTTGCCCAGTCCAAAAAAATGTTTTTAATACAAAGGAACATGTATTCTATATTGTCATACCAAGACCCAGCATTTTTTAAGCGCGTACAGTTGTGTTCCTGATGGGATCAATCTTTACACTAAGCAAAAACATTGTATTTTGCAGTTTGTAGTTCATCCACTCAGCGTAAGGCTCAAATTTTTCTGCAGATTCATTTATTTAGTACAACGAAATAGGGGTTTTTTTTTTGAAGCCTGGGAGATGATGGGAAGTGGTAGATATTGACAATTTTGCATGTCTGGTCATGTTGCATGTCCCAACCATATATAGTATGTTCTCACTGCGCTGCACTGAGATTTGATGATAACATTGATGGCTTCTAAAAAAAAAGATCATACTCACTCGAACTTCATCGATCTTACTTGGTTCTGAAATTTCAGCTATAATGGCGCTTGTAGACATTGCACTTGATTTACAAATAGAAATCTGCACATTTCTCCATCCTTCCGATATTCTCTCATTGCGTAGGGTATGCATTCGATTCCCTTCCCGATTTTTTCCTTTTGCTCAAATTGTCACGGTCAATGAATAAACAAAGACATGCAAAACTCTCCAAGTTGCTACGAGGCAAAGATTGATCTGGATCCATGCCCTCCATCGAGTATGCCTAGAAAACACTCTATTTTTGCCGAGTTTCCCTATACCCGAAATGAGTGACGCGGAACTGGAACAGGCTGCGATCGCACCGCGGAGGTGGATTGAGCTATCTGCCTCCTTTGCAACTCAAGGATTCAGTGGGTTGGATTCGGGACTGTCCCCCACAGCAACTAGAGTTATCGACAATCCGTTTGACATGGGTACAGAGAACAGGCCTATTACTCAACTTATCCTTGTGCCAGGTGGTCGATACATGGTGGGGTATTCGCTGAATGGAGTTGGGGTTTGGGATTTAGGATACATGTCGAGTGCCGATTGCAAGTTAATTGCTTCCCTTGGACCTGAACATGGCTCTGACCATGGCGATGTTCGCGCCACCCCTGATGGCATGGGCCTAATAATCTTTTTGCTTCGTCCGTAAGTTCAACTTGTTATCATATGATTGGTATATTTACCCACAGCGATACGTGTTGTAGATTCTACCAATATAATTGCTCTTGTTATGAGATATATCCGCAAGGCGAAACCCCTCGGCTCACCCAAATTACTTATCTTGATCTCAGCCATTTCCTGGGCGAACGTTGTGGCCTAAGTTATATATTCTCTGACAACATCATCTGGTACACCTTTATTCTGCATGGGGTCATTTTGAGAGTCTGGGACTATCGACTGAATGCTTCAGTGTATTTTATTGCCGAAGTCGATGTGAAGAGTTTTGACTTCGACATGGAAGTATGAGTATTCCCATCTTTCAGGTCAAAGGTCATGGAGCTCATCTTAGCCAATAGGTGCTCGCTACAAAGACAGCTATTGTCATTTTACATGAGGAAGGAATATTGATCTGGGCTATCCCACCTCTATCTCAACCCACCAATTTAGATTGTGACAGTCTTGCTTGACTCCCACCACTGATCAGACTTAAATTTCCAGATGGTCTTGTACACCATCCCGGACCCTTCTGGAGAAGAATGTCTAGCTGGTATTTTGGCTCCTCACAACCTCTTTATTTCGACATGGTACATCCACGGCATTTGGAACTTCAGCGTTTCAAGATCATCATCAAACCCGACTTGAGCGACGCTACCCTCCATTTCATAAATACTCTCCAGCTAACTCCCCGTGATTCCGAAAAGATAGCAACACCCCATACATCCAATATTTGTGAGGATACCATGGTCTCTTTCTGGGATACCTCCGACCACTGTGGAATATATACCGGATCGATATTACCTCACCCCACCAACACTATATCACACAAGGACCCTTTTGAATGTGCAGGGTAACCGAGATAGGATAGAGCTAAAGATTATTAGACCTCAGTGATAATAAACACTATGCATTCAATAATAAGTACCTAAAGATTATTAGCTAAAGGAAGAGTAAGTAAAAGATATATAATACGAAGACCAAGCGACTCACACCTCAGTGATAATAAACACTGAGGTGTCACATAAACGAGAGTGACCTTTAAAAGAAAGAAATTACGTAATACTAAATAAGCAGATAACTAGTGTAATAAGTTCAACACTCCCCCTCGAGACAAATATGGGGTTAACGAAGCCCAAGGAGGTCTCGAAAAGCAACAAATTTGTTTCGCGCGAGAGATTTAGTAAAGATATCGGCAATCATTTCGGAGGTAGGGCAATATTTGATAAAAATGTGGCCGGAAGAAATAGTTTGTCGAATAAAATGGAAATGAACGTCGATATGTTTGGTGCGACCGTGAAATGTCGAGTCTTTGGACAAGCGGATAGCACCTTGATTATCACAAAAGAGAGTAGTAGGTAAAGTAAAAGAGAAAATATTAGAAAATTTGGAAAGAAACTTATGTATCCATAGTATATCCTTGGAAGAATGAGTGAGGGCAACGTATTCGGCTTCGGTGCTGGATAAAGTGACGATAGGTTGTTTCTTGCAGCTCCAGGAGACGATTCCGATACCAATAAAATAGACAAAACCAGATATCGAGTGTCGATGTAGATGAGAAGCCCAGTCTGCATCGGAATAGCCAGTAACCTTGCTATGAGTACCGCCCAATACGAGTTGTAGATCTTTAGAACCTAATAAATACTTGAAAACACGAGTGACGGCCTTTAAGTGAGTCGTATGGGGGGTTTCGAGGTACTGAGACAAGGTTGAAACAGCGAAAGAAATGTCGGGACGAGTCATTACAGCGACGTACATAAGCGAGCCGATCATTTCGCGGTATTTCGTCTTTTCACAAGGAGTAAGAAGGGTAGGCGAAACTCCTCGCGAATCTGGTGTTAAGTTGATTCCGGGTTCTAGTGGTGTGACTGCGATACGGGAATCTTCTAAGCCAAAACGAGTAATAATTTGCATCAGGAAAAATGACTTGTGCCCTAGGCTGTCCTGAAATGTCCTGGGGTGCCCCAGGCAGCTCAGGGCGCTCAGGTCAAGAGGTCGCCCTGGGGTGCAAGTTACCTATGTATGAAAAGTCTTAGGCTGTCCTGGGGCAACCTGAGGCAACCTGAGAGCGTCCTGAGGCAACCTGAGAGCATCCTGAGGCAACCTGAGGCAACCTGAGGCAACCTGAGAGCATCCTGAGGCAACCTGAGGCAACCTGAGAGCATCCTGAGGCAGCCTTAGTCCCTTTGGATCTGATGCTAGAAAACATATATAAACCAGATATTTGAGTAGTCTCACACAACAGAATAATAATAATAACAATAAAATTATATTCAATTATTCTAAACATCATATATACTAGTAATAAAATAATAATAAAATAGTGATACATAAATATACTAGTATAATACTGGGGAAGTAGGAAATATCAGTATGACTGTTACATTCCGTCACACGTTACTCCGGTCCGACTCCGACGGAGTTGTTTCCGGTAGTCCGTACTCCGTTCCAGTACTTTCCCTTGTCTCCAACTCTACTCCTCCTACGTCCGACTCCGAGACTTCTCCGTATCATTCCGACTCTTCCGACGATATCCCAAACCCCTTACCACACCTTCGTCATAACAACTATTCCTTTGTCATCACTTTCCCACTATCAGTCAGCACACCAGCCATGGATTATTCACCCAAGAATGCAGGACCTTTTCCGGGAGCAGAACGCAGCACTTATATTTATATTCTATATTTCGGTTGCAATTCCTTTTATATTTAAAGTACTCGAACTTGTATGTTTTCCCTCAGTTCGAATATCAACTTTGTTTCCTCCTCTTGTTCGTCCTCTAAGTCACTGAGGTCTTCCGTCTTATTACTTCTTCTTCCGTTCCGAAATCAGGACACCTTAGGAGCTGGGCGGCACAGCACACACGCTGAGGCCAACGTCCTTTCCAGGTTACTGTTCCGGTTCCGTTCCGTCCGTTCCGGAGTAACTCCGACGTGACTTCCTTGTTTTAAACTTAACAGAAAAAATAAGAAAACAAAATTGTGGGTGGTTTATATATCTTTTGGATGGCGCACAGACCATTGGTCACATGATCACAGATAAGCATGATTTCAAGCATATGGTGCTGGGTCAGGGTAGATTACATAAATTCCAAAAAAGGAAATTTTTTAAAGATGGTAGAGAATTGTTTTAGGACCCTGAATATGTTTAAATTATATTAATAGCAGCTCTCCTTATTGAGAAAACTCCAAAATACTTTTTTGGACACGGCGGTTAAAGATTTTCTAGCAAAATTCATAAATTCTAAGGGACTCCCAGGGCCTCCTGATGTGATTTGGTCCAGATGGTCAATGCACCAGGATACACTAAAGGTGTCCTGAGAAAATGAGTGACACTCAAAATTTTACCTGTGCTGCTCTAGGATGTCCTGGGGTGTCCTGGGGTGTCCTGGGATGTCCTGGGATGTCCTGAGTAGTGATGTGATACTAACAAATTACCCAAGGCTACCTAGGGCCAAAATCATTTTTCCTGATGTGCTCGATATAAGACAATTGGGATAGGGACATTGTACGAGTTTCGAGATCGCGTGTGATCTTGACTCCAAGTAGCCAGTTAATGGGTCCAAGATCGGTGATTTCGAATCGTTGACGAAGTTGCTGTTTGAAAAATTCAACCGATTTGTCAGAATCGGCAATGATAGTGAAATCGTCAGTCGCAGCAGCAACTATGATGTACTTATCATTGTCGAGTTTGTAGAATATGGCTTCATCAGCTTGTGAGACCGTAAATCCAAGTCCAGTAAATGTATCGACAACTTCGAGGTACCAAGCGCGAGCACCTTGTTTAGTCCCATAAAGTGTGGCGACGAAGTCGACATACTAGATTTTTGATATTTTGCAAGTTATTGGGTAAATCGCGAAATTCATGATACAGAGGGGGGAGATTCATATGAATCACCTCGTCCTCTTGTAGGTAGGCATTAAGATAGGCATTTTTAACGTCAATTTGATGAATGGAAGCTCCTTTTTGAGCACCGAAAGACAATAGGATGCGTAAGCTTACAGGGCGGACTGTGGGAGCGAAAGTTTCAGTGTAATCAACACCAAACTCCTGTCTATATCCTTTTGCGACTAATCTGGCTTTATATCGAGCGATATTCCCATCGGCATCACGTTTACGGCGAAAAATGTATCGGCATGGTATCACGTTGGTACCATGTGGTGCATCGATAAGATCCCAAGTGTGTAACTTTTCGATCTGGGTAAGTTCCGCTTCTATTGCGTCCGTCCATTGTTCTTTTTCACGACCGCTAAGTGCTTCCCTCAAGGTAGGTTCATCCTCTTGGTTAGCAACCATTGCCATCTCTAATTCATCTTGGAACCAGTCGGTCTCGCAGACGTCTAGTTCTACTCCCCCTGGTTCAAGATTTTCGCTCGCTTCGACTGCGAAAACAGCCTCTCCATGTTGAATATTTAGTACGTCAGACTGAACAATTGCATTCTTTTGAGTTTGTCTTCCGCGGCCGTATTCGTTGGAGTTATACTGTTGTAAGCCTTTAAGTGAGTTTCGTCTTTGTCTTGGATGGGTTGTAGGTGTTGACATTGACTGAGACTCGTTTGATTGTAGGTTGGGTACTTGAGATTCAACAGTAGGTAGGATCGGTAAGTTCTCAGTTTCATTGTTGAGAATTTGGGGTTGATTCGTTTCATTTTGAACTTTAGGTTCATCGGGAGCGATTTTAGAAGGTTCGAGAGTGTCGTTGGGTTTTTTAGGATCGTCCGGATTGGAAAATATGTCCCACTCCCCCTCAATTTGGATGTCATTCAATTGTAAGACTTCATTTTTATCAAAATAAACGTCTCTTTCAATCGAAACCTTCCTTTTTTCAGGCCAGTATATCCTGAGACCTTTCGATTCATCGTCATAACCCACGAAACGCCCTTTCTCAACTTTTGAGTCAAGTTTTGAAACGTTTAACTTCTTTACCCAGGCTGTGGCCCCCCATTCGTGCAATTGCGAAAGGTCGGGTTTCTTTCCGGTTGCCTTTTCATATGGGGTTTTATTTTCATTTATGGATCGAGTGGGTACGCGATTACAAATCCATACGCTATGTGATATAGCTTCTGCCCATAGGTTTCTTGGTAGTCCGGAAGACACTATCATTGCGAGTGCGCATTCAACATGTGTTCGGTTGGCTCGTTCGGCTGATCCATTTGAAGATGGAGAATCATGAACGGTAAGATGACAAACCGTTCCTGATTTTTGGAGATGTTCACTAAAAACTTTACTAGTGAATTCACCACCTCGGTCACATCCGAAAATTTTGATTGTTGTCCCGCGTTGACTTTTAACCCAAGCCTCGTATTTCTGGTAGTTTTCGAACCCTTCCGACTTTGCTCGACAAAAGTAGACTTGTTCCTCGTGACTCGACAGGTCCTGGTATAGTTGGTAGTATTTATTTCGACCAAGTGATTCTACAGGAGCTGGACCCCAGGTATCAGCAACCACCTTATCACCATATTGCTGATATTTGGTTTCGCTCTTTTTAGGAAAAGGTTTTCGAGTCGCTTTTGCTTTTATGCAAGGTTCACAGAACTCAGGTTCGGATGCAAAATCGAGATCCACTCCTTTTACCATGCTGTTTTTGACCATCTTGCGTAAGTCGTCATAATTTACGTGACCCATTTTTCTATGTAGATCATTGATTGACATCGGTTTGATTGTAGCATTTGCGGTAAGTGACTTTAGGAGTTTCGGCTCTTCCATTACTCGATATAGACCTCGTATAAGGGGGATATGAGCGATGATTTTGCCTTTTGGACTTTGGATAACACATTTTCCGGCTTTAATGAATAGGGTATAGTCGGCGCGATCCAATATCCCAACGGATATGAGGGTAAATGCAAGCATCGGTGAGTAGTATACGTTTTTGAGTGTAACAAGTGTGGGTTTCTGATCTCCATTTGGCAGTGCTATTTGGAGATCTCCTTTCCCTAGTGCTTTGAATGAATGTCCGTCGGCTGCTTTTACCGGTTCAGGATCGATTTCTTTGTAGTTTAGGAATCTCGATCTTTCAGGGGAGAAATGACTGCTTGCTCCAGTATTGAGTATCAATCCGTTCGATTTGGATGCAGCGTGGGCTTCATGTTGGAAATCGGAGGTGCATACAAGAGCAGTAGAGTTGTCAGGGAGGTTATAGGTGAGCATTGCGTAGTTGTCAGATTCGTCATCGACGATATTTGACTTTTCATTGACTACGTTCGCTGACTTCCCCTTTGTAGCCTGAGACTTCTTCTTCTTCTCTTTCCACCAATCCGGAGCCTCATGCTCTTTTCCACCACCCTTTTCGAAGCAGTTATCATCGGTATGACCTTTCTTTTTGCAGTTCGAACATTGTTTGCTTTCCCTTTGTGATTTTTCTTTCCCTTTCCAGTTTGGGTTTCGAGCTCTCGCAGTGGCCGCTATCATCACCTCATTGGATTTGTTTATGCTTTCCTCAAGAGCTACAGAATTAGCCTCTTCATTGAGGTGCCAAATTAGGTTCGTGCTCGAGAGTTTCTTCCCAGATTCATGTGCGGCAGCGCTTAGCGTCGTAATTAGAGATTGAAAATTGGGTGCAAGGGATAGAGAGGTTCGGATATATGCCACAAAAGACTCGTCGGAAATCTGGCAGTTCATTTCAGCCAGTCTCTCTTTGATTTCAATCATTTTCGTCAAGTGTTCTCGCATACTTTGGCCATCAATGTATCGGCTTGTTTGCAATTGAGTAAGAAGGTTCGTTTCGTACATAGAACCCTTGTCAGCATGAATTGACACAATCTTTTTCCATACAGATGTGGCATTGGGTTCGTTTTTGACTTGAATGAACGTTGAGCTATCAATCGATCGGTAAATAACTTCGCGAACGGCTGCCTGTCGTTGCTCGTATTCGTCCTGTTCAGTCTCGTGTTTTTGGATCTCGTCATCCGATAAAGGTATTAGGGAACTGGGTCTATAGTAAGCACCCGCTCTTGCTACTAGTTCAATCGGTTTACGCGCTGTCCCAGTGACGTGTCTCTTCAGGCCTTTTGAAGTAAGATAATTCATTACTCTTTCAGCGTACGTCGTCCAATTGGAGCCGTTTGGCTGAAGCTTTGGAATTGTTAATCCTTGACCTGTGTTTGACATAGAATTCATCTTGGAGACGTCGTCAGGGCCCATAACCTTTTGAATGTGCAGGGTAACCGAGATAGGATAGAGCTAAAGATTATTAGACCTCAGTGATAATAAACACTATGCATTCAATAATAAGTACCTAAAGATTATTAGCTAAAGGAAGAGTAAGTAAAAGATATATAATACGAATACCAAGCGACTCACACCTCAGTGATAATAAACACTGAGGTGTCACATAAACGAGAGTGACCTTTAAAAGAAAGAAATTATGTAATACTAAATAAGCAGATAACTAGTGTAATAAGTTCAACAGACCCATCTGTAGTTAGCATGTTGTTGCCCGTGGATGGGCATGGATACAGCCATTCTTTGTGCCCAGCATCCGGTAGGTTTGTGCATCTCGATTGGGATGATATCGGTGATATCAACAGAATAGTAGTCTTTGATTTTCTACCACATTCAAGGATCTAACAACGGTCTTTACTAGTACCATTTCATCTCTCATTTTATGATACCGTGGTCTTGTGAAACTTTAAATAATTCAAGGCATACATGGGAATCGGATAATCGGATTATAATGAATGATATTACAAAGGTTGGCTTTGAAACCTTTTGAGACCTTGAGAAAGGGACTAGCGCGAACATCGATTCGAAACAAATTAGAAAGAGAAAGGAGGCATTGGTAAGGGTCACTGTAATGAATTATTCGTGATCTAATGTTTTATAGCGCTTACAATGTCGCATCATTTTTTCCTGCTGTCACCTTTAGATACCTCCGTTGTATAGTCTTCAACAAAACCCGCAACGAGCGTCACATCAGTGTGGGGGAGAGCTGGGTCAACTTCAACCTCTGGGTTGTATAACGCGGAACGAACTTAGCTACCGACAATCAGTTGATGACGAGCCGATCTCCTTACTAGTCTCCTCAAGGGGGCACTGGGAATCAAACCCGGGACCTGGGGTTGGGGGGGGGGGGGGGGGCTGCCGGGGGCTTAGAAAAAATTATTTTTGGGGGTCAAACTTTGAAAAATTGCATATAAGTACTTGCTAATGGTGTAGCACACGATAATACAGTCCCTGGACAGATCTATGGATTAGTTGTTCCCCATTTAGGTCAGCTGGGCCATGTTTTTTGACTACTGATGGTCCAGTGAAAGGCAAGTTAAGACTTCAAAATAACTTAGACCATGTACTGCTCACATATTTACTGTTTACTACATCCTCAAAGATGGTTAATTCTAGTTATCTAAAGTGTTGCGGCTTGGGCGGCTCAAGTTCTAGGTCAGAAGTAAGCGGAGCCCGAAAATGTGGGAAAAACATACCCTATTTGGATGAAAACATACCCGATATGGGTTGGGGAAGGGGGGGGGGTTGACAAGGCCTTAGAGAAAAAAATCCACCCCGTGTAGTTTTTCGAATCTTGGTGCCCCCTTGAGTCTCCTTCATATAGAACGACTCGGATAAAGCAGTGTCACAATCGCATCACATGCACGTGATGTGTATCTTCTTGGTTTCAGCAGTGACAATAATGGCGCTTAGCCTCGTAGACATTGCGCTTGACTTACAAATTGTAATCTGCACATTTCTCCGTCCTTCCGATATCCTCTCATTGCGTAAGGTATGCATTTGATTCCCTTCCCGATTTTTCTCAAAATGTCAATGAATAAACAAAGACATGCAAAACTCTCCAACTTGCTACCCGGCAAAGATCGATCTGGATCGATGCCCTCCATCGAGTATGCCTAGAAAACACTCTATTTTTGCCGAGCTTCCCTATACCCGAAATGAGTGATGCGGGACTGGAACAGGCTGCGATTGCACCACAGAGGTGGATTGAGCTATCTGCCTCCTTTGCAACTCAAGGATTCAATGGGTCGGAATCGAGACTGTCCCCCACAGCGACTAGATTTATCAATGATCCGTTTGACATGGGTACAGAGAAAAGGGCTATTACCAAGCTGATTCTTGTGCCAGGTGGCCGATACATGGTGGGCTATTCGCCAAAGGGACTTGGGGTTTGGGATTTAGGATACATGTCGAGTGCCGATTGCAAGTTAATTGCTTCGCTTGGACCTGAACATTTGCGCTTACCTTGGCGATGTTCACGCCACCCCTGATGGCATGGGCCTAATAGTCTTTTTGCGTCGTCCGTAAGTCCAACTCAAGGGGGCACCAGGATCAAAAAAAAATACCCGGGGTCGATTTATTTTTTAAGCCAACTTTGGGTGGACTAACTAACTTATGTAATCAGGCACGCATCTATATATGGCAATATGACGTCATCCTATCCTCACCTCCGTGCTCGCTTGCCTCCCCTTGCCTCAGAAGACACCTCGCAAGCAGTGCAAACCTAATTCTGGGGCTCCAACTCTAGGTATTAGAGGTGATACTAACATCTCAGGTAAGTACTGCAGCACAATCCTACTTGATAATGTGGTACTTACCCATTGAGTTTCACAGCCAGACTGATTACATTTGACTGTGCCACCTGATCAACCATCAAGTACCTGGGTGAAGGGATATTCAGTGCATTTCAAATTGCCTATAGATACTGGTTGTAAATAGTGTGATCACCCATAAAATATGAATATTACAGTCTTATCTACCTACACCAGACCTATGCTACTAGAGAAACTCATTTCTGCACATCTTATGCATGTAGTAAGGCCTTAATAGCTTCAAATGGATGTTTTAAACCCTTGTTCTGGTGAAGTCCTTTTTTTTTTTCGGGGCCTCCGGCTGGACTAACTAACCAGGTACCAGTCCGGCATTTCGATCCCGGTGCCCCCTTGGTCCAACTTGGTATCCTGTGATTAGTATATTTACCCATGGTGATACGCGTTGTAGGTTCGAAAATAATTGCTCTTGTTACGAGATATATCCCCAAAGCAAAATCCCTCAGCTCACCCAAATTGATTTTGGACATTCCCATCGTTGTCCGTCTGGTCAAGGTTGTATATTATCTGACATCATCTGGTATAGCGTCATTCCGCATGGGATCATTTTGAGAGTCTGGGACTATTGACTGAACGCTTCAGCGTCTTTCACCGCCGAAGTCGATGCGAAGAATTTTGACTACAACATAGAAGTATGAGTATTCCCATCTTTCATGTCAGAAGTCCTGGAGCTTATCTTAGTCAATAGGTGCTCGCTACAAAGACAGCTATTGTCATTTTACATGAGGAAGGAGTATTTATCTGGGGTATTCCACCTCTATCTCAACCGGCTGATTTTAATTGTGACAATCTTCCTCGACTCCCACCGCTGATCAGACTTAAATTTCCAGATGGTCTTGCACACCATCCTGAATTCCCCTTATGGAGAACAATGTCTAGCTGGTATTTTGGCTCCTCGCAATCTCTTCATTTCGATATGGTACATGAACGGCATCCGGAACTTCAGCGTTTCAAGATCACCATCAAACCCGACTTGAGCGAGGCTACCCTCCATTTCATAAGTACCCTCCAGCTAACTGCCCGCGATTTCGAATGGGTAGCAACACCCTGTACATCCAATATTTGTGAGGATACCATGGTCTCATTCTGGGATACTTTAGACCACTGTGGGATATATACTGGATCGATATTATCTCACCCCACCAATTCTGTATCACACAGGGACCCATATGTAGTCAGCATGTTGTTACCCGTGGATGGGTGTCCATCCAGCCATTCTTTGTGCCCAGCATCCGGTAGGTTTGTGCATCTCGATTGGGACGATCCCCGTGATATCAACAAAATAGTAGTCAATGATTTTCTACCACATTCAAGGCTCTAACAACGGTCTTTACTAGTACCATTTCTTCCCATTTTATATGATATTATTGTCGACTCGTCCAATTTTTTTTTTGAACAACTTTTGGACATGATATTGCCGTATATAGATGCAATCACAGCTCACTCTATTTTTATCCTACCACCTCCAGAAAGTACCGTATTTTTCGAGTCCCCTCCACTGTCTACACTGTTGCCATAATCCCTGATATTCTCCCTGCTCCTGTCTTCTCTCCAAGATCAATATCGTATTTCCCAGAACTCTCACCCCCAGTGACTCCGTCATGGCCTTCCGCGACGACTGGCCCAATATGCAGGATGGCATCGACTTCGACGGCAAGCAGCTGCTCACCCTGGTCCGCAGCGGCAACAGCCCTTTCCACGGAGTTTGGGATGTAAATCTACTCATTCGAGAGATTGAGGAGAATCTTGGCACCCAGGTGATTGATATTCCGATGATCTACATAACTACGTGAGTTCCTGCTTGCAATCTTTAGAATCCGATTCTGTGCTGAGACTGAGGTTGTGCGACGCACAGGGTTTCCACCTGAAGCTATCGAATCAACCCGACATCGTGGCGCGTTTGGCTCGTGGTGATGTCAACATGCCCAACTTTGACGGGTTCCCAATTGAAGTCCAGGTTCCCGAGGCCAGGTTCGAGGTGGCGGCGTACGAGCTCTTGCGCTCGGAGCCTAATATCTTGGCCTCTCGCCTGCTTTACCATCGTATCCCAGTGCAGCACGTTGGTCCCAGAGCAACGACACCAAAAATGTAGCATCCATCAGTCAAGAGCGTAGCTACGCCAATGTCGTGGGACAAACCGATGATGTGAGACCATGGTGATGACACGAAGATGGTTGAAGTCCTGCTGAGGTCAAACTTTCTTGAACCACGAAAGGCGTGATTGAGAACCATTGATGACATTTTTGTGAGAGATGGGAACACATTTAACATTGGAAACGGTAGAAGCAGAAGAAGTGTGGAGGTATAAGGCGATATCTTCTGGGATGCGAGTAGGGAGGAGAAGAGCAGAAAGCTTATGTGCCTGATCGAGGTATCTTTGGGAGGAAGAGCGCGGTAACGGTGGTATCCTTCAAGTGCAAGACCTAGAAGGGCCTCATCAGCAGCTGACATAAGAGAAATAAGTGAAAAAACACCTTTTATAATATTCAGGATGACGGGTTCGGTCGAGGATACCAATACACAGGTAGGCGCAATATTGTACAACATACGCTCCAGGATCTCGCGAGAACATGATAATCCAAAGGTGCAAAAACACCACCGAGTCTCCCGCTGCGAATAAGGTGGCCAAGATGTTGGGGTGATTTCCACTTATGACGGCGACAGGTTTGGGGCCGGATTTTTGATGAAGTTCGAGCGCAAGTCCGGTGGAGATGGCGGCTAGGTCGCCGTACGTCCCAGCTTCGTCGTCACACTCGACAACATTACGTTCAACGCCCCTCGGATTGGGTGATGGAAACGAGGGTGTCCAGAAAAGTGTTGTCGGTAGAGATATAAGAAGCCATGGAATTGGTGTTATGGATAGCGAAGAAGAAAACAAGAAGAAAGCAAGATTGGTTATTGAAACTCATGGGGTCGGATGCCACTATTTAAGGTACCACCATGATACATTGATACCCAGGCCCTCTAATGTTCCAATTTCATTATACTGATGTAGTCCGAGCAACCTTGCCGAATGTGTCGCCTTTAGATATTCTTTCTTGATGATCTTGACAACAGATATACCTATCGTGATACTGATAGCGTGATAGACCAAGCAATGAACAGCACCACGTGATTTCTATCACGGAAAATGCCGGCTACTCAACCATTACAAGTTAGCCGCGCACGAGTCCCTAAAGGGGACTCGTAACAAGTTCATCATTGGATTCACCCATGATATCTTCAAAATCATCATGTATAGCAGCAGGGCACCTGAATGTGCCCATTGGACAATCCATTCACATGGAACCAAAGTCGTTATCATACTGCATAGCCTCTGGAGTAGTGATGGCGTTTAAAAAAAGATCAAACATACTTGGTTCCCAGCCACGATGGCACTTGCAGATATTGCGCTTGATTTACAAATCTTAATCTGCACATTTCTCCATCCTTCCGATATTCTCTCATTGCGTAAGGTATTCCCTTCCCGATCTTTCATTTTTGACAAGTTGCTCAAATTGTCAATGAATAACTTGAAACGAAGACATGCAAAACTCTCCAACTTGCTACCAGGCAAAGATTGATTTGGATCCATGCCCTCCATCGAGTATGCCTAGAAAACACTCTATTCTTGCCAAGTTTCCCTATACCCGATATGAGTGACGAGGAACTGGAACAGGCTGCGATTGCACCGCGGAGGTGGATTGAGCTATCTACCTCCCTTGCAACTCAAGGAATCAGTGGACTGTCCCCCACAGCGACTAGATTCATCGACGATCCGTTTGACATAGGCACAGATCACAGGGCTATCACTAAACTTATCCTTGTGCCAGGTGGCCGATACATGGTGGGCTATTCGCAGAACGGACTTGGGGTTTGGGATTTAGGATACAGGTCGAATGCCGAATGCAAGTTAATTGCTTCGCTTGGACATGAACATGGCGCTTACCTTGGCGATGTTCGCGCCACCCCTGATGGCATGGGCCTAATAATCTTTTTGCTTCGTCCGTAAGTTCAACTTGTCATCTTGTAATTGGTATATTTACCCATGGTGATATGCGTTGTAGCATTACGTTCAATCGCAATCGCCCTTGTTACGAGATATATCCGCAAAGCAAAACCCCTCAGCTCACCCAAATTGATTTCGGTCATTCCTATCGCTATCTGAGTGGTCAAGGTTATATATTATCTGACAACATCATCTGGTACACCTACCTTCCGAATGGGATCATTTTGAAGGTCTGGGACTATCGATTGAACGCTTCAGCGTCTTTCACCGCCGAAGTCGATGCGAAGAATTTTGACTACAACATAGAAGTATGAGTATTCCCATCTTTAAGGTCAGAAGTCCTGGAGCTTATCTAAATCAACAGGTGCTCGCTACAAAGACAGCTATTGTCATTTTACATGAGGAAGGAATATTTATCTGGGCTATTCCACCTCTATCTCAACCCACCGATTTTGATCGTGACAATATTCCTCGACTCCAACCACTGATCAGACTTAAATTTCCAGATGGTCTTGCACGCCATCCCGAACCCCCCATGTGGAGAAGAATGTCTAGCTGGTATTTTGGCTCCTCGCAACCCCTTTATTTCGACATGGTACATCCACGGCATTTGGAACTTCAGCGTTTCAAGATCATCATCGAACCCGACTTGAGCGACGCTACCCTCCATTTTATAAATACTCTCCAGCTAACTCCCCGTGATTCCGAAAGGCTAGCAACACCCTCTACATCCAATATTTGTGAGGATACTATGGTCTCTTTCTGGGACACTTCCGACCACTGTGGGATATATACTGGATCGATATTATCTCACCCCACCAATTCTGTATCACACAGGGACCCATATGTAGTCAGCATGTTGTTACCCATGGATGGGCGTGGACACAGCCATTCTTTATGCCCAGCATCCGGTAGGTTTGTATATCTCGATTACAGTGACGGCGATATCGAACGGATAGTAGTCGTTGATTTTTTACCACCTTCTTGAAGGCTCTAACAATGGTCTTGTAGTAGTACCACTTCATCTCTCACTTTATGATATCGTCGTCTTGTGAAACCTTAGAATAATTCAAGGCATACATGGGAATCAGATTATAAGACAAGGGTTCGCTTTGAAACCTTTGAGTCCTTGGGAGGGGGACTAGCGCGAAAGTCGATTATGAAGAGAAGGAGGCAATAGTAAGGTCACTCACTGTAATGAGTTATTCTCGACTTTTCCTGATCTGACGCTTTATAGTGCTTACTGTCGCTATAATATCCTTGTACACAAGCGAATTGACTCCGAGTGTGTCATTCGATAGCAGGCGTTGTGTGATTTGATCACATCCACCCTGGTATCAACAAGTTCATCATTGGATTCATCCATGATATCTTCAAAATCATCACGTATAGCAGGGCATCTGAATGTGCCTATTGGACAATCCATTCACATGGAACCAAAGTCGTTATCATGCTGCATAGCCTCTGGAGTAGTGATGGCGTTTAAAAAAAGATCAAACATACTTGGTTCCCAGCCACGATGGCACTTGCAGGTATTGCGCTTGATTTACAAATCTTAATCTGCACATTTCTCCATCCTTCCGATATTCTCTCATTGCGTAAGGTATTCCCTTCCCGATTTTTCATTTTTGACAAGGTGCTCAAATTGTCAATGAATAACTTGAAACGAAGACATGCAAAACTCTCCAACTTGCTACCAGGCAAAAATCAATCTGGGTTGATGCCCTCCATCGAGCGTGCCTAGAAAACACTCTATTTTTGCCAAGTTTCCCTATACCCGATATGAGTGACGAGGAACTGGAACAGGCTGCGATTGCACCGCGGAGGTGGATTGAGCTATCTGCCTCCTTTGCAACTCAACTTGAAGGATTCAATGAGTCGGAAGCGAGATTGTCCCCCACAGCGACTAGATTTATCGACGATCCGTTTGACATGGGTACAGAGAGAAGGGCTATTACTAAACTTATCCTTGTGCCAGGTGGCCGATACATGGTGGGCTATTCGCCGAAGGGACTTGGGGTTTGGGATTTAGGATACATGTCGAGTGCCGATTGCAAGTTAATTGCTTCGCTTGGACCTGAACATGGCGCTTACCTTGGCGATGTCCACGCCACCCCCGATGGCGTGGGCCTAGCAATCTTTTTGCTTCGTCCGTAAGTTCAACTTGGTATCTGTGATTGGTATATTTATTTACCCACGGCGATACGCGTTGTAGGTTCGAAAATAATTGCTCTTGTTACGAGATATATCCGCAAAGCAAAACCCCTCAGCTCACTCAAATTGATTTCGGCCATTCCCATCGTTGTCCGTCTGGTCAAGGTTATATATTATCTGACCACATCATCTGGTACACCTACCTTCCGCCGCATGGGATCATTTTCAAGGTCTGGGACTATCGACTGAACGCTTCAGCGTCTTTCACCGCCGACGTTGATGCGAAGAGATTTGACTACAACATGGAAGTATGAGTATTCCCATCTCCCATGTCAGAAGTCCTGGAGCTTATCTTAATTAATAGGTGCTCGCTACAAAGACAGCCGTTGTCATTTTACATGAGGAAGGAATATTGATCTGGGCTATTCCACCTCTATCTCAACCCGCTGATTTTGATTGTGACAATATTCCTCGACTCCCACCACTGATCAAACTTAAATTTCCAGATGGTCTTGCACGCCATCCCGAACCCTGTTGGAGAAGAATGTCTAGCTGGTATTTTGGCTCCTCGCAACCTCTATATTTCGACATGGTACATCCACGGCATCCGGAACTTCAGCGTTTCAAGATCATCATCAAACCCGACTTGAGCGACGCTACCCTCCATTTCATAAATACTCTCCAGCTAACTCCCCGTGATTTCGAAAGGGTAGCAACACCCTCTACATCCAATATTTGTGAGGATACCCTGGTCTCTTTCCCCGACCAATGTGGAATATATACCGGATCGATATCATTATCTCACACCACCAACACTATATCACAGGGGGACTCATATGTAGTCAGCATGTTGTTACCCGTGGATGGGTGTGGATCCAGCCATTCTTTATGCCCGGCATCCGGTAGGTTTGTACATCTCGATTGGTATTATGACTATTATCCCGGTCGTACCAGTAGAATAGTAGTCGTTGATTTTCTACCACATTCAAGGATCTGACAACGGTCTTCATCAGTAAATTCAGGTTTTCAGGGTCAAAAAATGGCACTATGGGAAACTGCCAAGAGCTGTCAAGCACTATATAGAGTCCCATAGCAACCTATAGTGACATAGCAAAGGGTCTTTGATTGACAGCGCTGGACAGCGCTCCATAGCACCCATAGCAAAACCTGAACTTACTGATGTTTACTAGTACCATTTCATCTCTTATTTTATGATATCATCGTTTTGTGAGACTTTAACATAATTCAAGGCATATATGGGAATCAGATTATAACACAAGGGTTCAACGTTCTAACGTTCACTTTGAAACCTTTATGAGTCCTTGAGAGAGGGACTAAGTAGATTAGAAAGAGAAAGGAGGCATTGGTAAGGGTCACTGTATAACGCACTATCTCGACTTTTCGGGTCTAATGCTTTATAGCACTTGTAATGTCACAACATCTTTTCCTGGCCAGTGCGGTCACCTTCAGATACTCCGTTGTACAGTCCTCAACGAATCCCGTAATGAGCATCAGATCACCTCTTGAGGCTAACATGGTCAACGTCTGCTTTTGCTGCGACGCTTACTGCATTATCTGGAGCTTCGAGTGCCCTCAAGTCTCAATATACGACAGGCGGGCCAGTACATATGGGGATTTTTTCTTGGAGTTCGCTTTAACGTTTCAACATTTTCAACTCTTGGCTGTTTCTTTCCATTCCTGGCTTGTCAATGGCGTTGAGCCCCTTGATCAAAGTTTTCAAGAGGATAATCGATAATGGGTATTACTATAGGACATTTTTGGTTAACGATTGACAACAACATGATGATGATATGGTTGAAGTTCAGTCGTCAATAGGGCACGGAGCGACACAACAATATTGCGTCCTCCTTGCGCATCACGTAGGCTGGCATCATCAGCGATTGGCACCTGAATCACATATCTGCCCTGTCCGCCTACTTGTGTTTTACTCGATCATGCCCCCTCGGCAATCTTACCACATCACATAGAAGAACATCAGTTGGCTTGCACTTCGACGCCCTCAATAAGCACAAGTAACACCAGTAACACCGTGGTGTCATATATATTACGAGTTTTACATACATCTAGTAACTATCTAATTGCATACGCAATTAGTCTCCCGTAGGCAACTCCGATGATGATGGTGATCATATGGCAAACCTACCTTCCGCATGGGATCATTTTGAAGGTCCGCGACTATCGAACACTTCAGCGTCTTTCACCGGCACCGCCGAAGTCGATACGAAGAGATTTGACTACAACATAGAAGTATGAGTATTCCCATCTTTCAAGGATGTCCTGGAGCTTATCTTAATCGACAGGTGCTCGCTACATAAGACAGCTATTGTCATTTTGCATGAGGAAGGAATATTGATCTGGGCTATTCCACCTCTATCTCAACCCGCTGATTTGATTGTGACAATATTCCTTGACTCCCACAGACTTAAATTTCCAGATGGTCTTGCACGCGGCACGCCATCCAGAACCCCCCATATGGAGAAGAATGTCTAGCTGCTATTTTGGCTCCTCCCAACCTCTCTATTTTGACATGGTACATCCACGGCATTTGGAACTTCAGCGTTTCAAGATCATCATAAAACCCGACTTGAGCGACGCTACCCTCCATTTCATAAGTACCTCCAGCTAACTGGCCGCGATTTCGAAAGGGTAGCAACACCCTCTACATCCAACACTTGTGAGGATACCAGGGATACCATGTTCTCCTTCTGGGAATCATGAAGGTGATTGTCTTGAGAAAGGAGGACAGGTGCCTATATAGACTGTCTCGGGGCAAGTCGATACCCTTTTTTTACTTTTAGTATGTAAATGATCAAGAAAATGCTCATTACGCACCAAATGCCTCAACTTCAAGGTCACTTAGAGATGGTGAGGGTGGATTATCCTCAACAAACAGTATTGAATTATTGTAAGATGGAGGGGGTTGACTCATAGTAAAGACTGTGATATGT
>MU130529.1:25463-54064 GCA_015039465.1 Phlegmacium glaucopus | reverse complement strand
TGATGTGCTGAGATGGTGGTGGTGGTGGGAATGGGGGTTACAGCCAGGGAATGGGCACGCTCGGGGGGGGCAACTGAAATACCACTCGCCACGAGCGTTTGCTCAGCCCTGTGTGGTGATATTAGTTAGTAACGGTATATATAATATATAAGACAAAAAAAAAGGGACGTACGGGGTGAGATGGGATGGGATGCCGGACACAGCTGCTGCAGTGTCCTCGACGGCCCTCTCAGCGGCTGTTTTCCTGCCCAACATTGAGTGAGTATGACGGAATTGAGGGATGGACAGGGACTTACCTCCCTTTCTTGCCCCTCTTCCTGCCCTTCTTTCCTTCGTTGCTGGTCCCGGTCCTACGTTTTTTGGGGGGCTCGACGTCCGCGTTGGATTCCTGGCGCTTGCGCCGGGTTCCAAGGCCTTCGATTGCGTCGTGGCCACTGATCTCCGGGTTATCGTCAGCAGTTGGCTGTGACTTGCGGCGTGTGGTGACGGGCATGGTTTGGTATTGCGATGTGGTGGTGGTGGTGGTGTGTGATGAAGAAAATGATGGGGGCAAAGGGTGACAACGACAATAGGGCAAAGGGTTACGACGCGGGAACATATATCCTATTTAGGTTACATGTTCCCGCGTGCTGATATATTTACTAAGTTTTTGACCCTAAGAAGTGCCACCATGGCTTAGGTGTTAAGTTGCTTACTATTATGACTAGTGTGTCAAGGGTTCAATTCCCGTGAAGTGTAATTTTTTTAAAATTAGTAACAGTAGCCTCTTAAGGTATAACATCAATTCCGAGTGGAATCCAAGTGGAATCCAAGTGGATTCCAAGTGGACTCTATTTGGAATCTGAGTGGAATCCAAGTGGAATCCAAGTAGAATCCACTCAGATTCTACTTGGATTCCACTTGGATTCCACTCAGAATTGAGTCGGAATCAAAGGCCATTCCTAATTCGGACTCATGAGTCTGAGTTGATTCCGAGTAAATTACTCAGAATGTGCTCAGACTCCGAGCGGAATGTGTTTGGACTAAAATGACTAAATGAAGGGGACTACCTGCCAAAAAAACATTCCGAGTGGAGTCCGAGTGTACTCCTCGGAATGCTTGGAATCCACTCGGACTCCGAGCGGAAACCGTGGGGCACTGTAAAGACCTCGATTTGTATGCAAAATCTGGAAAACCGACAAATAGCATGCGGATGTTGATGCATTGGGCGATTTGAGTTGGTTCCAAATATGCAAGGGATTCATCTGTTGAAGATCGGTGGTAAAGATATCATATATTTGACACAGAACTGTGCTCACCAAGATATGGCCCCCCGAAGGTAATCAGAAGCTGTTCAAGATGATGGCCGATGTGATGTAAAAACCTCGAGGTCAAGAGATTGTCGGCTAATGCAAGGGGAATGTTGGGGGTTTGAATATGGAAGGCCTGCACGGCGACGTCAAGGTCCAGGTTACTCGATGGGTCCAATACGTCCCTTAGAAGAGCGAGCGAGATGTTATCGATGATTCTGAAGCGGAAAGGGCGACGAAATGTATCTAAATGGCGAGAGAGATCCGGCATTCCGCAGAATCGTAGGTTCCGGAAGGCAAGTGTTTTCACAGAAGAAGGAAGCCGGCTGAATAGCATCACAATGTCTTCCGTGCGCCATCTGCCCACGGCATCTATCTGGAGATTGTGTAGGTTCAACTGGAAGATAACATCCAGGACAGAGCGCGGTACGACCTGCCATCCAGGTTTCCAGACCTTATGTGTTGATATACTCAGTGACCTCACGTTACGGAGGTTTGATGCGACCTGTATAGGCTTCCACTTGTAACGGTAGCGGAAGTTGTGGTGAAACACATCCTGCAGGTGGATCTCTGTGACGGCCAACGTAAAACTGGTCCATGGCCTGCCGGTGAGATGCAAAAACCAGTCAAAATTCTCGTGGTCGGTGAACTCGAGGGAGGAGAATAGACGACGTCGGCTTTTGACAAGAGCTCGTCCGCAGATGAGGCCGAAGGAAAGCAATGTCGGTTTGTCGTCAATGTGATCGATTATCTCATCGAAGATCTCTGGAGGAAACAAGATGGGGTAGCCAGAGGCGAACATGTTTGCTGGCGATGGAGGACAGTTTGAAGACTAGTTTGATCAAGTGAATACGCCTAGTCTGTTTTCACGGGTTGGGGGTCAGACCGCTACACGATTTCGGAGTTTCAACCATCACATGTTGCACCAAGTAGAACCAAACAAATCGAACGCGCGTGTTAATTGACGCATTGTCATGTATTCAATGATCATAATGTTACCGCCTGGAGCCCCTCGCAAAACCGCTTTAAAAACTGTGTATAATACGGTAGTTGGCCGCGCCCTTGTTTGTGATATTCTCTTGAAACGTCAACCACGAGCCGTTGAACCACACAATTACCAACTTGAAGGGATATGCCATGCTCTTGACGGTGTAGATGTGGTGGCAACCATGGCCACAGGAGCTGGAAAAACAGGATTCTATTGTTTTATAATGATTGTTATCCTTGCCATCTCTCGAGATCCAGAGCTAGCACTTGATGGAATGACTTTTCCACAAAATCCATGTATGCTCCTTATCTCTCCGACAAAAGCATTGCAACAAGATATGGTTTGGGGTATTATTATATCATTTTTTACCTGCTAATTATGGGATATATGAAGAATCGAAATATGACTGCTTTTGGTCTCAATGTTGTGGTCATCAATTCCAATACATGTGCTGAGGCTCATGGGGCCAACAAGGATTTGTGGATCGAGACCTGCACCAAAGGTTCAATTATTATATTATCACTGGAGGAGCTGCAGAATCCAGAGTTCAGGTGACTCATTGACCACCCAGATTTCTGCAAGCGGATCTGCAAGCTGGGTATTGATGAGATTCACCTTCTTCATTGGTGGGGGAGATCCTTTCGCCCTGCCTTTCAACAAGTAGGCTTTCTCCGGCCTCGCCTACCATTGTTCCGAGGGAGCAACATATCTCTTATAGGGACAACTGCAACACTTCAAAAAGGGCGAATTTTGAACAACATTTGCAACCTATTAGGTCTCAAACCTGGGAGCTATCATTGCATACAGCGCTCCAACATGCGGCATGATATCCAGCTTATTTTCCGGGAGATGCGCTCTGGGATTGGTGGTACCTCTTTTCCAGAGCTTGATTGGGTTGTCGATGAAGGCTGAAGCACCGTTATTTTCTGCAAGACAATCTCACTTGGGTTCCGTGTTGTTTGTTATCTATGGCATTACGCAAAATCCAAAGGCATTCCAGATCTTGGGAAGCAGTTATGGCTGTTTAATTCATTAAATCAGCACTCCTATAATGAAGAAACACTCAGCTTTCTTAACAACGACAACTTAGCAACAGTAACAATTGCCACAGACGTCCTAAGTGTGGGTTGGGACAGCCAGGTCACAGAGGACGCAATTATTCTTGGTGAACCTGCAGATGTTGATTAATTTGTCCAAAAAATTGGTCGAGTTGGGTGGAATTGACAAGCAGTGTCCAATCCTCATGGAATACTCTATTACACAAGAGGTGCCCTTGCAACAGCACAATCCGTCCTTGACAACACACCCCTCTCTTCAGATTCTGATGACAATATAGAAGTGCAGTCATCAACCAATCATTCCCAAAAGGATGGTTGAGACATGGATGTCAGCATGGCACATCTTCTTTTGGCCAAATGCAAGCCTACCGAACTCAATTCAATATATGACAACCCAGACTGTGACCTTGAATGTAACTGCACCATCTGCAGAACACATCCACCCGTTAAAAAGCCAGCAACATGCAATTGTAGCGGCATGAATTGCAGACCCGAGTCTGTTCCTCCTACCTCAGATGTCACAAACAGTTTGCGAAAACCCAAAGCCAAGCAAGGAGAAGCAATCACCAAAGAACTCCGAGCTCTTGGAACAGCCGAACTGAAATCTCTCCAACAGAAAACCTTTGGCATGGCTAGTACAGTGGAATATGGTTTCTTTCTACCCTCAGTCTTTCTACCAGATGAAATGATTACAGCAACTTGTGGAATGTAGGGCGGGAATTGATTTTTTTCCAAATGCAGTAAATTTAGATGGATTTTGAACCATCTTGAATATTTGTAGAATAACTTCATCAGTTTATACCTTGTTTATACCTGTTTCCAGTGAAAATATGACTGTTATATTGGCGTTGAAAATCTGCATCGATAGGTATGCTAATATTTTCAAATAAGCAAGAATTTGTGCGATATTCTCAGGAACATTGATTTCTCTGTTGCCCAAGTGTATTCTGAAAGTTACATATTCAGTTCTTACTCGAAGTGTAATATTTAATACTCACCAAATTTTAATTGAGAATATCTATTGGACAGTACTAAATATTTGTGGCAGAAGGGGCTGGGAGTTGTGAAATAGAATCTGCTTGAGGTGGGATTTGATGTGGAATAATACTTACACTGTACATCAGGAAAATGACACCATGTCTGATCTGTCTGATCTGTCTTGTCACAGGCACCTAAGACAAATTCAGACAGATTTGATGAATCTTGTCAAAGCCATGTACCTTTCTGGATAAGACCTGGATATCTGTCACCAGCCCATCAGACACCATAAGACGCCAGACAATATGGGCTTACACCAGGCAAATCCAGATGTTTCATCTTATTTCAGCCATTCTACCGCAATTAACCACGTATTCCTTTTCCATGTAGGTTTTAGCCAGAAAATATCATATTATAGAGCAGCGGCAGTACATGCAGTGAGACCAGACTTGTATTTACAGGAAGAGAGCTGACTACAACTGTAAAATGGGGCTTGTACATATGTAGGTCACAGTTAATCATCATCAGCATCGACAATTCGACGGCAGAGAGAAGCATGAGATGAGATTGTAAAGCTACCCTCTGTCTTGCCTGAAGATCCACCAGGTTTTCATTGATAAATTTTTGTGCAGCAGTCATAATCTTTGCCCATCCCTTCTCGGATTCTACCCCCTCAATGTCAGCCAAATATGTCACTGTCTTGTCTGTAAGTGCTGCTGAAAACCCTTCAGACTTCTTCTGATACTTGCCAGTAGACCATTGCTTGAACGCATGATCGACCTTGGATTATGGTAAGAATGAGAAATAATAAGAACTCTGGTGACTCACTGCCATAGTGGATAATGCAAGGGCCCCTTCAGCGTGCGCTAAAATCAAGTCTCCAGTCGGAATTGAGTCGAGCACAGTAAGGTGATGGGCAAACATGGCGATGACAGGGGCCGATAAGAAGGCCCCTTTGTAAATCTAGAATGGTATGAGTTGCACTGCACAGCATACAAGATATACTAGATATTCCACTCACAACGTTGTCTGGATCACTCTCGTCAACGTTTGCCCAGGTAATTGGGGTGGGCTCGTCAATGTCAGTAGGAACACCCCACTCGATGTATGTGGCATGGTTGATGGGATCTGCATAGATAGGATCTGTCTCCCAGAAGGCGCTAACAGCTGTGGTGGCTGCGAGTAAAAATCCTCCACGCCACTCATAAGTCCTTTGTTTCAGCTGTAACAAACTGTAATCACCAAAAAGTGCATTGAAGGATGAATTAAATTCAACTCGCCACACTGAAAATGGGTTCGGCACTTGATTTGAGGACGTCCAGTCCTTTGCGTTCAGGAAAAATGATATCCCACAATGCCTGTGCATCGTTGATGCCGCTATTGAGTACCCAGGGGTTCTTGTACGTTCCAACAATCTCCAACCAGCGAGGCACAAGGATTTTGGTCCAGGTTGAATGGACTCCATGGGGCAAGTCATGGTTTGTGAACTTGACGCGGGTCTTGCCTTCAACTGGGGGTAGGCTCGCATTTGCCAGAGCGACTTTGGCTTTTCCAGGCCTATGGATGTGAACTATGCTCTATTGAATCATTCAGGTATGTTTTTTTGGCATTTCAGAGATCTCATTCGACTCACCTTGAGATTTAGGTGCTGGGGTTTGGCTGGTACTCCAGTGGGCAATGCTGCCTTCTCGTAGATGCTGTCATTCTCGTCTTGATAACCTCCATAGTCAAAGTTAGATCTAGCATCGTCAGTAGTGGTAGTACTATTGTCAGCAATTGACAGCGCTAATGCAGCTGGAGAGCTATGGCGTTCACTGGGAGTCGAGGGTTTGATTCGTTTCACTGTCCCACTAACAGTGAACATCGTCAGAAAAATCAATATACTATTATAATACTAATACAGAGATGACTCACTTTTTACTTGAGTCCTCCAACAGAGGAACATTGAGAGCCTTTTGTTTCTCACCCCAACTGGTGTCCATGGTATCTCCATCGACTGATTCGGAAAGATCCGCCGTAATTGTTGAGGCGTGCTTGTTGATCACACTTTGAATGCTGGCTTTGTTCTTCTTTATGCTGGATGCTTTTTCCTTAATGATGACCTTAAGCTTTGGCACCACATTCCAGTCACCATCTTCACTGCCGTCTATTTCAATATCAGAGTCTAGGAGCTTCGGTGATGGTGTGCTACTGGCCATTCGAGACCGCAAAAGCCCTAGTCGTTTCAAGTCATTGTTCATCACTTTAGCAGTTAGCAGCAAGAGCACTCGTACCTGAAGAAACAATCTTGCTGTCTTCGTCAACATCAATATCATCATTCTCTGAGTCATCTAGTTCAATCACCTTTGGTTTCAGTACTGTATTGTGTGGGTCAACTCCTTGGTATCTAAGCTGGAGAGAAGCGACATCACCTAAGGGCCTTGGGATTTTTTTAATATGTGACATGGCGGAAGGGTGAGCAGCATGGAGCGCTGATTTATTGGCATCCGTTTTCATCTTACTCTCTAGTTGCACAATCTCCTTGATTCCGGCAGCCTTCCTAGTTGCTTCTTGTTGCTTGTCTTCAAGTTTCTTATCCTTCTTGCTCTGTGTGGCAGCCGCGTCAGCAAGGATTTGCACACGAGTACGCCTTGGCTTTGGAATGGGCTTTGCGAGAGTCTCCTCATCAATATCAGGAAGGCCTGGGTGCTTGTCCTTATTGGTGCTACGGGTTGTACGGTGTGTTTCAGACATACTAGTCACAAAAAGGATAATGAGAATAGGAGCTGAAAAGAATGATTTGTACAATGGTGCGTTTCTTTAATTTTCTTCATTTTTTCAAAATAAATTAAAGTCCGCCCCGCCTCTAGTATTAAACCCTTGGGGCCAGTATCCTACGTAGCCTCCTTTTGGCATCAATTTTTAGGACCGACCTCTAGGCTACAATACTCCTTCTGTCACTCATGCCTCGCCAAGCCTCCAAGGCGCACCACCCTTGCGTACACCACTGCTAGTTTGGAACATCAGCAATATGTCGGAAGGGCTTCTCATCACTTAGTGGGCTGACGCGACACATCAACAGTGCACACACAAACCCATGCAATCATTTGAATGTGCTAGCTCCAGCTGCCGCCAATGATCAGGACTGTAATGAAGTGGACTTGGAGGACGTCCCCCCTACTGGAGCTGCTCTGCCCCATACGCATGCACGAAAAGACTACCACCCAATTATAGACAGTGAATTCCTCCATTTTATGACCTTATTCCACCACCAGGCAGGCTAATTCTCATCCTAGGTACCCCATGTGATGAAGACGGCAACGACTTACCACCAAATACTCCTCCACCACCTTATACATCCTACACAACCCCCGATGCCTCAGATTGGACACCTTTCAACAATCGGGTTGAATTTGAGATGGCTGACTTCCTCTACTGCTGGAACCAGATGCCTGGAGTTCAAATCGACGAGCTATTCAACATCTGGGCCGCTTCTTTACACGAAAATGCTGGCCAGCCTCCTTTCACTAACCATGATGATGCATATGGTGCCATCGACGCGATTCCTCGTGGTGGAGAACCTTGGTTGTCATTTAGCGTGAGGTATTCTGGCGAGCTCCCAGAGGGTGAAGCTCCCCCCTGGATGCTTACTCCATATGACATCCACTTTTGTGATCCACGCACAGTGCTGCAGAACCAGCTGAGCAACCCAGACTTCAAAGATGAGGTCGACTACACTCCGCTTCGTGAGTACGGCCCCAAGAACAAATGCATATGGTCCAATTTCATGAGCGGTAACTGGGCATGGTCACAGGCAGATTTGATTGCGAAGGATCCTCTGACTCATGGGGCAATGTTTGTCCCATGTATCCTAGGCAGTGACAAGACAATGGTTTCGGTTGCAACTGGTCAAAATGAGTACTACCCTTTGTATCTATCACTAGGGAATGTTCATAACAACATCCACCGTTCTCACCGAAATGCAGTTAGTATCATTGCGTTTCTCTCTATACCTAAAAGTACGTGTATTGTTCTCTTTACTGTCTAGTTTTGATTCCTCATTTATTTTTTGCAGCCGACAGGCAATATGCAGACGACCCTGCCTTCCGGAAGTTCCATCGACAACTCTTCCATTCGTCACTCGAAGCAATTCTCGAACCACTGCGCCCTGGTATGAGAACACCAGAAGTTACTTGTTGCCCAGATGGCCACCTTCGACGAGTTATTTATGGCCTAGGACCTTACATTGCCGACTACCCAGAACAGGTTTTGCTGGCATGCATCGCACAAAATTGGTGCGCAAGGTATATCTTCAAACTTTGCTTCACACCGCTTAATTACTAACATCCACTGCATCAGATGTACAGCTGACCGGAAGGACCTCAATGGTGAAGCCGGCTTTCGTTCGCATGAACATACCCGACTTCTCATGGAAACCTTGGACTGCAAGACTCTATGGGAACTGTAGGAGATGTTCTTGTAAGCAAAATGCACTTATACATCTAAGTTTGGTCTGACTTACCTCAACAGCCTTTTACTGCAAATTTTCCATGCGCCGATATCCATGAGCTCCTTGCTCCCGACCTCTTACATCAACTAATAAAGGGAATGTTCAAAGACCACCTGGTCACATGGGTTGGTGAATATCTCATGCTCACTCATGGCAAGGCCCACGCAGCAGCAATAATGGCTGACATTGATCGAAGGTAAGGAGTTACACGGCTTCCAACTAAGAAATAATTAACATAGTATGATTAGGATTGCTGCTGTTCCACCTTTTCCTGGCCTTCATCATTTTCCGCAGGGACGTGGCTTCAAGCAATGGACAGGTGACGATTCGAAAGTGCTATCGCGCACCAATACTGATTGGTAGCGTGAGAAGAAAGCTTAAAAGTCGCCATCATGAAAATAAGCGGACTTCAAATTCACTTACCTATTTTGGAAGCAGCCCTGAATCGTGTTCCTGGTCAACAAAATCATTCGTTCAATGATAACATCCCCGTCGCTCATCATACTCTCAATGTCTCACACTATGCTCTCCATTGTTTTCACTATCGACATGCTCCTAAGCATATACCATCCATTTGTTCCTTGGCTAGTGATCCAGCAAAGCGATCAATCTACTATTCGCATCGGTCATCGGCTCGCGTTTGATCGTATCTTTGGTCCATCATTTCAAGAACAGCCCCTTTATGGACGCATCAACCACATCTCCCATTATGTAAAAGGCTTTGTCATTGTTGTTGTGGCTATGGACCCACAAGTCTTCCCCTCAGCCATCTATCTTGCCATCCCTCGCTCCTGGATCTCACTCAGTCCCCTATCCTCACTCATCTACCTCTTATCTTATCATTCACTGCCAAAACCATCATTCACGCGGTACCTGAAGCCTTCCCACCCTCTTTATGACAATTTAGGAAGTCCAGGAGGATCACGACTAAGCAGGAATTGCAGATGAATCAGCAGCAGAGGATTATTCTCGCAGTGTGTCAAGTGTTATCAAGGCTGCGCGACATGGGATCATGGGCAAGTAGTGTTTTCTCGGGAACAAGGCTGCGCCTTTCAAGTGTTGACTCAGGACCTTTCATATTTTTGACATGACCACACGCCTATGGAGTAGATATATTTTTGCTATTGGACTATGTACACTGCCTTCTTTTCTTTTCTCTCGCACTTTGACACTTTACAGATTTTTTTATTGTTCCTTCTTCTTTTCCATTGTTCTTTTCTTCTCGCAGCTGTCCTCTCTTTATCTTTCTTCCTTTGACAGCGCGTACTTTGTTTCTTTTTATTGTTTTACATAGCCTCATCCTTAGGGTATAAATACTGCTCTTTTGTACCAGGATAGGTAGTTCAGTTCAATTCATTCTTACCCCCCAACAATCATCATCTCAGTGGAATTCCAGTGAATTCCTTCCTCAAGTTCGCTTTTTCTGCCTTTAACTGTCAATCTATCCCCACTGTCAATTACTATAGTCTTGCTGAGTACTCCCTCTTATTCTTCCTCATCCTCTTCCTTAACCCCTCTGAGTTCGCTTTTTCAGTCCTTAACTGTCCACCCTCAGTCACCCCTCATATTCATCCTCATCCTCCTCTACTCTCTCTTAACCAAGTGTGCTTACTAGTCTCTGGTTATACCTTCCCTAAATGAACACAGGGGGATATTCTGACCTAAAGTCTGGTCCAGTTCCCTCTGGTTGGTGTTTATATACAACACAAACAACGATTTATAGCGCTAATGAAGGTTTGTTGTCTATTACAAAACTGTGGGTAGATATACGAGTTTGACAATGCCACAGGTCTACCTACCAGCAATCGCGGGTCATGTCCCTCCGCAGATGGTTCGCGCTCTGGCCACCTTCCTGGATTTTTGCTACCTTGTGCGCAGGGATGTCATTGATGAAAGAACCCTGGACGCCATTGATGATGTGCTGGCTCGATTCCATCATGATCGCGTCATCTTTGAGCAAGCTGGGGTTCGGCCCGATGGGTTTTCATTACCTCGCCAACATTCAATGAAACACTACCGGCTCCTTATCCAACTATTTGGTGCTCCAAATGGACTCTGCTCTTCAATTACAGAATCAAAGCACATAAAAGCCGTTAAAGAACCATGGCGCCGATCCAGCCACTTTGAAGCCTTAGGTCAAATGTTAGTAACCAATCAGAGACTTGACCAACTAGCTGCTGCATGCATTGATTTTACTGCATGCGGGATGCTCAGCACTCCCCTCTACGCACCCCATCTTCTTCCATTACTACCTGATGCACCGATGGTAGTACCACATGGCAATGATGTGGACAATGACAATGGTGCTGCCAATGGCCCTAAGGTTGACACAGCAGTCACACTTGCAAGAACACGAGGTAGGTTTGGTAAATACAACTGCTTTATTACTTGACCACTCATTCATAATCATTTAGCCCGTAGGTACCCGTCAAGGTTAGAAGAGCTTGGGCACCATATTGGCAATGACTGGCTAGTGGAGCAAACCCGGCGATACCTATACGATCAGCTATATCCAAATGCTGCTGTTTCAGCCATCAATATGCCCCTCTCAGCGTTGATGAGCATGCTGGTTCCCTGCCTTCGTTTTTCGCATTTTTGGCAGCGACGTCGCTCTACGTCGCCTCTTACACCGACTATTTGCTGTTTCATTGCATAGATAAGTCGCTGGCTATTCGGTCGTCGCCTCTACTGTCCCAGAAGCTTCCTAAATGCCTTGGCTATATTTCGCTCATACGATCGCCCCCTTTTCCGGCAGTACCCGGACGACATTAGGCGTCCTGCCTCCCTTTCGCTCCCTTTCACCAGCGGTCACGTGTATAGTCATGCTTTTTCCATATTTGGTAATGCTCACTCGTCTAAGAGTCGTAGGCATGTCCACTGCCCAGACCGACGTCCCCTTACGCTACACCGAATCGTTTGGTGTCAAATCGTCGTAGCTACCCTACCAGTCGCTCCTATCCAGCGACAATCACCAGATCGAGAAGTTCCTTAACACCATTGGGCATTTTGGGTCGCTGATCATTTATATTCTTTTATCTCTCTTCGGTTACCTCAAACGCGTTGTTTTCTTTATTTTTGATACGTTTGCCATCGCTCCTTGATCGCCTCCCTATACCACATGTCTCCTGCCGGTCCTCGGAGCGATGACCGGTCCTCTTTCATTTATCGCCCACTATCCCTGATGTTTTGTCTCCCCATTTTGCCTAGTCCCTCTTGGACTCCTGTTTCATCGTTTTGATTTGTTTTATAGATACACATGTGCAACTTAGCCATGTGATGTCCTCTACCTACTATAAAAACCTCCTGTAATTTAGTTACAAAGAAGAAGAAGAAAGTATTCGCCTCTCTCCCCAGAGTATAGAATTAAGTCTTGTCATCGTCTCTCTCCTCGTTCGCCTTTGTTTCATTGCGTTTTACTGCGAGTCGCCCATACAGCAACTATACATCGTCACTGCGTCGCCCCTTCGTCACTGCGTCTCCCCTTCGTCCCTGCATCTCCCCTTCATCACTGCGTCGCCACTTCGTTCCTTCGTCGCCCTTTCGTCATTACATCGCTCCTTGTTTCGCTTGTCTCATATCTCGTCGCCCTACCTTAGTTGGAACCTTTCTGCAGATACTTGACTCAGTGTTTAGGCCACCGAAGCCCCGAGCCGCATCACACCTCAGTTAGTACAGCACCTAGCGTACTGACAGTGTATCAGCGTGTCCAACCATTCCTGGACGCATATCAGTCTTTCATTCAGCCAAGGCAATGTACTATGCACCCAGCGATCACTCGGGGATTGGAGGAATGCACCAACAACACATCCGGTGATATGATATAAATCTGCATAAGCATGGTTTTTGCAATTTTTATCTATTATTTCAGCATAAATATTAATTAATGCACCAATAACTGGCTAATACAACTGATAATAGACAAGGGAATCAGAGTTGTTTACCCTACAACTGCTGATTAGACCTATTACTGTGTGACTTATAGTTAATACGTGTGGTCAATAGACTATCATTTGTTACACTACAAATTGCATGTCTGGATTAAAACCAATAAATCCATGAATATCCTATAGACTTGGCACAGGAAAAGTTAAATAAACAATATTGGGTTAGCAAATGTCATGGGGTGTGATTTTGGAGCAACAGAATATTATTAATAAATATTCAGGGGAAGTTGGTGCCATAGCAACAGTGGAAGCAGAATAACCAAGATAGTGGAACCATGTGATTGTGTGGGAATCATGATGATTAAGGATAGGGGGAGTGCTGAACAATCATAAAGATTGTTTCCAGGCACAATAGGCACAGTTCCCACCAAGAGGGGGGGAAACTACCTAAAATTAGGAACATGGGGCTAAAAATAGAACAACCCCTATGTTTCCAGGAACAATGAGTGCACATGGTGCCAGAACCAAAGTAAGGGTACCAGGAACCAGTATATCTATTTTTGGACATTATCTATTTTTAAGTATCTCAAATGTATAAAATCCCTCCCAGGGTTTGTAAATAGTCAGAAAATTGGATTCTTTCTTTCCCCCCCTCAATTGCAACCTAGTACAGCTCACTGTCTTAGCCATTGAGCAAGAACACTTGTCTGAGTAGTGGACTTGAAAATAAATCAGTTTCTCAGAGTTGTTTGACTTGTTGCAATAATTGTTGAATTGTTGTAAAAGTTGTTGTTGTGTTAAAGTCATAGCAGAAGTTTGAGTCTTCTTGTGTATGCAATTGTGTTGAAGTTGTAACAAAGTCTTGGACTTTTGTGTACACAAATTGTAAATCAATCAGAGAAGTCTTGGGAATTCTTCTACTGATTGTTGGTGCAAGCCATAAATTGCAAAACCACTTTACAAGTTTGATCATCCTTTAATTGATCCAAATTATTGTTGTTGTTGTGTGTGTTTAGTTGAAGTGAATTCAAAATATTGGAAAGGTTATACTTTCTAGAAAACCCAACTTGCATTATTAAGATTGTATAAAGTATTGATTGAGTGATTGTTTTGAGTAGAGATTTATAATCTTGAAAATACACCTTTTCTCAACAACCTCTGTGCAGTTACATCACCGGTCAACTCCACACTGGCGAAATGGCCCAGCTCGGTGTGACTGCATTTTTGTGGTGAAAGACCAGACGGTGCCTGGTATTCACGGCCTCCATGTTGCTAAAGTAATTCTTTTTTTTTCTTTTGAATTTCATGAGAAGGTCTATTCTGCTGCTCTAGTCGAGTGGTTTGTTACAGTTGGTGAAGCACCATGCGACTCAACAGGGATGTGGATGGTGAAACCAGAGTTTGACGAGGATGGTTTCTGAACGTCAGATGTTATTCACACTGACTGTATTTTACGGGGTGCACATTTAATTGGCGTATATGGAGTTCAGTTTGTTCCTCGGGGCTTTAAATACACAGACTCACTCACCACGTTTGAGGAGTTTTATGTTAGCAAACATGCAGACCATCATATGAACGAGATTGTATATTAACAAATTACAATTACCACTTCATTGTAAAACTGAGTCAGATTTTAAAAAAAAGAGTTGAAAATGGTCTTATACAGTCTTATACCGTCTGAATGGCTTAGTGTCTGAATGCGTCTGGCCCATCAGACGCAGATATCATTCGCAAGGCCCAATCCAGACATAAGACAAGTTTAAGACAAACAAGACCAAGTAAGCTCAATAAGGCAATATGTCATTTTCCTGATGTATCTTCACCAATTCTCCTCCGTTTCGATAAAAACAAAAGAATTGAATTCCCCTTCGAAATATGTATCTTACTGTGCTACAATGGGTGAATAAGTCAAGGACGTAGCAGCACTGATCTTTTGCTGACGTGGCAAAAGATTCAGGTTATTATTCATTCAGATAGTACTCAAAGTCCTCTAAAATGGACCTGAACACTCTTACAATATATGAAAACAAATCTATATCAAAATAATTCCATATATTTGTGAGCAAGAGAATGCCCTTTCTGTTCTCTGGAAGTCTGAGGGGGCAATGCTGAGAATCCCATCCTGAGCTGCTTTCTCCTCATTGTTTTGCATGTAATTCAGCACAGAACTTCAATAAAAGTGAACTAAACATAAATTTAGGCAAGCTGAACCCCTAAGAATATGTAATTTTCAGAATACACCTGAGCAACAGAGAAATCAATGTTCCTGAGAATATTGCACAAATTCTTGCTTATTTGACAATATTAGCATACCTATCGATGCAGATTTTCAATGCCAATATAACAGTCATATTTTCACTGGAAACAGGTATAAACTGATGAAGTTATTCTATGAATATTCAAGATGGTTCAAAATCCATCTAAATTTACCGCTGTGAGGAGGGATTCTCCCTACCTCGAATTATTACTATTTTCATAATTTCAAATTCATTATATCACATATGGAATTTCGCACCGCATTACATTTTCCAAATTCGTACATTTCCTATTTTATCAATTTCAAATTCATTCCCCTTTTGGAAATTACTCTGAAATTACACAGTCCATTCTTACATACAAATTTGTTACCTCTCCGTTTTTATTCTCGGATCTTAGATTCCCATATATCCATTTTCAAAACACAGTACTACAAACTAAAGGTATAAAAAGCTGTAGTTATATTGTAGTATAGCAATAAAAAACATATAACAATAACAACAAGAAACAGAACAACTGAGGCACTCAAAAATAACATGAACACTCAAAAATTCAATAACCAAATACTAAAATAATAAAACAACAAAATTGGATCACTAAAGTTGACGGAGTCAACTCCCCCCTATATACTCGCACCCGGAAACAATTCCTCACACCGCATTTGGAAAAAAATCGATTCCCACCCTACGTTCCACAAGTTGCTGTAAGGAAATTATTGACAAGCTTTATTCCTTGAAGACAATCAGCGACATCCACCTACTTGTCCAAGGAAATTCACTCCTTGACAACTGGCACAACAAATTGCTAGAGCTTCTTCAATCCACCATTATGCAAAAAATTGCCTGAAAATAGCACAAAGTTTTACTATTATGCACAAATATACATAATTGCATGCTTTGGATCAAATGGATCAAATTGTGCACAGTGAACTGTTCGGAACGTTGGTAAAAATATGCCTTGAAAAATGGTGCACAACTCTGCATTATTTTGCATTTCTATACATGAATTATGGAAGAAAAAAACTTAATGTTCATCTCTTAGAGGTTCATTGTTCACTTGAAATTTATCATGCCACAACGTACACAGTAAAAACTAGGATTAAATTTGGAACTAGATGCAGTAGAGTGCAGGAATATTATAATAAACTATGGAGAAAGGCAAGGAATGGGTATCAAGGATAAAGCATGTTGGAATGAGTATCCGTGTGCGAGCTGCAAGGAGCATGGACCAGCGGGTATTAATAAGCACGTAGTTAGGGTATATAAGGATGAGTATAGTACAGTAGTTACTTATCTGTTTGCAATGAGTTAACATCTATCTACTCTGCCAAATGGAATTGTATTAAGTCTACGAACAGTGCGACTAGTATTTTTGCAAAGCAAACAAAATGGAGGTAATATGGACTGAAAACATAATTATAAGGTTGGAACTAGACAGGTGTGGGGTAATGAGAGGAAGGGAGACGGCACAACATTATAGTTGCTGCAAAACAAGCACCTTGGACTTAGCTACCTCGTGGCGGGAGGTTGAGTTGAGCCATGCAATTTGTCGCGATATGGCTTGCAGAGCGGACACCTTTTGAGCTGCAATAGGATAGTAAGCCTAGGTAAGAGATCTCACAATTAAGACACACACGCAACAGCATTATACAGGTCAGACATGAGCTTGTGGTAAAATTCTGGGTGTTCTTCACGCAATGTAGTGAGGAAAAGCTCATGCCCTCAGTAAATAAACTCATAGGCTTCAGCGCGAAAGTCACTCTTGGTTCGTTTGTAACCCTGGCTCCAGTCGTCAAGCGAGGCATGGGCCTGATAGATATAAGCCACTCAGTTGTGAGAACAAATAATTACTAGCTTACCAATGTTGCCACAATGCAGACCATAGGGATCGGCAACTCCAGCTCACTCTTTCCTGGGCCATCTGTGATACATGAGGAAAATTGAGTCTGGTATTTTTGCCCATGTGTTCCACGGCTTCCTGTGAAAAAGCATTCTTTCATGGAGGAAATGATGCATGGATGAAAATATGGATGGTTAGTATCGACACCTCCACCCTAAAAGATACAGAACTACAAGTTAAGATGAGGAGAGATTTTGATGACTCAAAAGAACATATGGCTGCAGGGTAAATGTAATCCTGGTCTTTGTTTGTGAGGGCTTTAACACAAGATCCAGCATCATCTCCAGCCAGAAGCTGATAGAATCCCTCAACCTTCTTGTTGGTGATCCCCTTTGGACAAGTATGCAGATTGGAGACACGAGCATTAATCTGAAGTTTAAAAGGTCATAAGCACATAGTAGATCTGCATGATAAGAGACCGCACCACTCGAGCACAGAGCCTTACTAGCTCATTGTCTGCTTTAAGCCTTTTGGTGATTTCAAAGTACTTGAGGCGCTTCAAACACTGGATAAAAACATCATGATAGAAAGTGTCGAACTCCACCTGTTTGGCAGCAGGGTATGCAGAATCAAATAAAAAATGTTCAGTAACCTGATTAACTGCGGTGTGTATCATCCTTTTCATGGGTTGGGGTTGTTTCATAATACTTAGATTACGGGCATCCCAGCGAATAGGCATGTAATGGGCTTCCACTGGCCAGCCTCTGTTGACGTCTTGAAACACTTGACGGTCATCATCATTGTTATTGTCATTGTTGTTGTTGCCATCATTGTCGGCAGAGCTGTCCACATCAGACGAGGCATGACCATGGGACTTGCGCCGGTTTCCAGCAGACTAAGTTGATAGCAATGTTTGAGGTCAACGTAAAGGTTCTTTGATATTGAGGAAAAGATGTTACCTTGGTAGCAGCTTGGACATGGGACTTGGAGTTCCATTTCGGAACCTTCAAATAATAGATGCATTGAGTAATGAACACCAACTATGACATGATCATACCTCTGAGATATGTGCGGCATCGCGCTTTGAGGGCCCAGTCTACAAATGATACCCTACTGAGAATTATGAGGTTGAAATTAAATCAAAGACATACCTTTTTAGTGCTGCTGTGTTGAATCCTGATTTCAGGTTCTGAGTCAGATGCTTCATCCTTTTGATCCTCCCCACCTTCTTTATTCTCGTCATCTTTGTCGAAGGCTCTGTCAAACTCAGAGGCTGTCGTGCCTGGTTCATAATCAAGGAATGAACAATCCTGATTGTCTTCAAGATGCTTGTTGTTGTCGAAAATATGCTGAGGGTCTGAAGCATCCATGTCTGAGTCAACAGGACTTTTATTCCACCGAGGGCGCTGTAATGTTGTTAAAGTTAATATACAACGATACAACTATCAGTTAAAGAAAACATACCTCAGATGACATCTTCTCTTTCAAGGAAGCCTTGTTGAGATGCTGCAGATCTGAGTCATCAGGATCTTCATCATGATAGTCCAGCTCTTCTTCTTCACTGGACTTTCTACCACTTTCCGAGTTGGTTTCTGAATTGATATCATTGGTTTCCTTGGACGTGGTTGGTGCGGGATGGCAGTGAGTCACAGGGATGCTTGAATGCCTATCATAGACATCAACAACCTTCATGATCACGTCATTGTCATTGTCATTGTCATTGTCATTGTCATTGTCATCATCCACATTTATTGGGACAGGCTTTTGATGAGTTGCTGAAATAAAATGTTGAGTAAATGAATCAGAGACCATCCTTATAACATACCAGCCATTGTGCGTTTTTTGGGCTCCTGAGTTGCTGAAGCTACTGAAAATGAGTCGCAACATATCATATGGGTGATGGAATACCAATACTTACCCTTCTTGGTCTTCTTTGACAGCAGTTCTTCAGATTCAGCATGAGAACCTGACTGTTTTCGGTTGCCTGTAGGTGCTGCACTGACCCACACTACATGACAAGGCCAACAAAGCCGTAAGACACAAAAAGAATGACTATATAATATATGGTAACTTACGTGCGGTGGAGTATGCATCACTTTTTGCTTTTCGAGTCGCTAAGGCAGCCACGTCAGAAGGTATTATGGGTTATCCTCAAAATGAAAACTTAGTACGTCTTGAACTCGATGGCGGAGCTGGATGACTTTGAGCTGGATTCTTTGAAGTTTGCTTGCTGGCAGGCTTGCTTTTGAGTGTTCCTGTGGTAGCGGCCTTGGGACAACCGCCTTTCACCATTGTGAAGATGGAGGTTCAAAATAAAGTACTGGAAGGAATGTGTATGCAAATAACTTGAATTAAGATTGCGTTGGAGAAGGGAGTTTGGAAAGAGATTATGGGACTAGGGAGTGGAATAACTTGAGCTTGTGAGACGAGGAAGAAAGAGGTAGGGGTTGGAAAATTGCGATGTTTAACTTGGACGTTGATAGGACCCAGGAGATGTCTAGGGATCTAAATGCACCATTTTTGCAGTTTCACAACCTTCGCAGTATACTTGCAGATGCTCACATATCATTGTGGATACTTGCAGATCATTGCAGGTCATTGCAGATCATTGCAGATCATTGCACATACTCACAGATCATCACAGAATACTCGCAGATCATCACAGATACTTGCAGTTATCACCAACATTCACATTATCATTTGCAGTTACCAGCAGTTCTTGCAATCTTTAAACACACTTCCAACGAAGGTCACTCAGGTGACTTTATTACTCATCACCTTTATTTTTATCTTGTCTCCTTTATTTGGCTTTTATCTCCTATGTTTCATTACAAAAATACCGGACTCATGTGACTCCACTTTAACCCGCATTTTACATTTCTGTTTCACCTTTCTGCACTTAGCTATTTGCTAGTTACTATATTATTAGCAGTAGCAAGTAAGGTAAAGGAACACAGGAGAACAGAGAAATTACCACACTTTTGATCCCACCTTTGGAACATTGTACTAAGCTACTCTTGCACTCCTTGAAAATCATCCTGCAAACTTCGCTTTTTCTGCACATTATCTTGCACTTTAAAGCAAACCTTCGCACCTCATAAAACCTCACTATCACCTATCAAAGAGAACTACATCAACCCCATGAACTATGTACTACTTGCGGTCTGACCCCACCGCAGGTACATCAACGTTCCTGACTCCTGAGTCAGGTGCTATGAAAACCAGCTGTGAAATTTGCAGAGCTCCTAACACTTGAACCACCAACGACCTTTACTCATTTCCATACCCCTCGGTCCACCCATATATGCAGGTTATCTGTGGATGTGGAGCATCATTCAAGTGCAGCAGGATTCATACCCACCAGTGACAAAGTGACGATCCCCATTGCAAGCAAATATTCCCTGATCCTGGCAACATGCTCGATAACTCGGAAAACCAACCAGAAAATGAAGGCAATCTGGATACAGCTAGTGAGAACATCAGAAAAAAATAACCTTGGCCTGGCTAGCTCTGGCTGCCCTGGCCAGCCCTGAACATCTTTGGCTAGGTTTAAAAATCTGAAAGAAATCTAACAAATCACAGAAATATTTATAGTACCCAATTCCAAAAAAGAGTAAACAATTACATAATACAGATGCTGAGATATGCCAGCTAGCAAACCTATATAATGCATGCATGGGGCGTGTTCTTGAGCCTCTGAAATTGGCTGGCATATCTGGGATTTTTATGGCAACTGGCGATGGCTCTGTACATTGAAACCACCCTCTCCTTGCCTGCTCCTCTGGCGATTACCCTGAACAAGTCCTCATGACATGTACAAAAACTGGAGAATGCCCAACATGTGAAACCCCACAAGATAAATTAGATGAATTTGTTGAAGGTCAAAACCTTGGGCATCAGGATCTTGAACAGATCCTCGAGGCGTTAGATTCCTTTGACAACGATCCTGGAGCTTTTTTGCAGGTGTGTTCAGAGGCGGGTATCAAGCCAATCGTTGAGCCGTTCTGGAAGGATTTGCCTTATGTCCACATCTATCGGTCCATCACCCCCGACATCCTCCATCAACTCTATCAGGGCATCATCAAGCACCTGATTTCTTGGGTTACTAAGGCCTTAGGACCTCTCGAGGTTGATGCACGGTGTCGTTGAATGCCACCAAATCACAACATTCAGCATTTCATCAGAGGTATCACAAGTCTCTCAAGGGTAACTGGCCAGGAGCACAACCAAATGAGCCATATTCTAATGGGCCTTGTGCTCAATGCTCCCCTCCTAGGTGGATTATCCAATGCTTGTTTAGTTTGTGCAGTTCACACACTTCTTGATTTTCTTTACCTTGCCCAATATCCAGTACATACTAATGAAACCTTCAACTTCTTGAAGATTCCCTCAGGCGCTTCCATGACAACAAGAGCATTTTTGTGGACCTTGACATTTGCGATGTGTTCAACATTCCCAAACTTCATTCCACCAGGCACTACATCAAATACATCAAGCTTTACAGCACACTGGACAACTTCAACACCGAGTACATGGAACACCTTCACATTGATCTTGTGAAGGATGCCTATGCTGCGACAAACCACAAGGACAAATTCACACAGATGACAATTTGGCTAGAATGGAAGGAGAAAATTCTTCGGCACCGCCAATATGTTGAATAGCAACTTAAGGGTTGTCCCTGTCCTCCACGCATTGAATGGACACCTCCTGGGCTTGAGCTTGATCAAACTCTCAAGCTCACAAAGCATCCTTCACTTTGGGCAGTCTCACTCGATGTTTTGGTCATGAAATACAGGTGCCACTCACTTCCACACAGCCCTCCCATGTTTTATTGCTTTAAGCAATGACCCCAACCTCACACGTGCGCAGCTCGAACAAAAACTTTGGGGGATTTGCATGCCATTCACCAAAGTCACAGTATGGCACTGCATCAAGTTTATGCAAATGGATCCATCAACATTGATGGTCTCAACTTCTGATTCAATCCATTGCCGTCCAGAGCGGAAGGATTCACATATAAAATCCATTCCAAGCTGTTTTGATACTGGATTGATCAACAATGGAACTGGAGAAGATATTGGTCTGGATGGTACGTCTTTTGTGTTGATTTTCTACCACAAGATTCAAAGTTTTTCCCAAAAATCAGGCTACCACATCGGACATATTCATATTGTCTTCTCAATTCCCGAGCACACCCTCCCTATTGTGTTTACTGACAGTACCAAAGTTCCTGAACATCTTGCATATGTCGAATGGTATACCCCTCTTTCTGATAGCCCAGAACCCAATCACCTCCTGTACAAAGTTTCACCACAGAAGGATAGAGACGGGACACACATATGCAGTATCATTCCATTAGCTAATATCCACTGCAGCGTTCATCTTTACCCCAAATTTGGTGTGTTTGCACCCCAAGAATGGTCTAGTAGTAATGTTTTGGACCAATGCAGCACTTTCTTTGTCAATGACTCTACAGATAGGCATATGTACAGGATTGCATGTTAAATTATAGATTCCCTATGTGCAATTGATTCTCACTCAGATACCCACTTATGGATGATTCAATGAAGATTTTTTGTGCAACATCTGTAGTTCATAGTGCAGGATTTTGCACCAGCCAAAATCTACATTTTGTTTATTGTACCATTTTGAACCAACGAGTGCCTAATCGTGCATCATCGTGCACCATCTTCCTAAATCCTGTCTAATTTGGTTCATTAGACACTACAAACCTCTGTGGTGCAAAATAATCAATTTATGGTTTTCCTGATGTTGCAAGAGGCTGTGAGAAAAGTTTGCAGAATATTGTAAAGAGGTTAAACAGAAAAAAAAAGAGAGGAAAAAGGAACAAGTGATTCAGGTCAAGGATGAAGAACGACCAGAGTCCGAGTCAGGGACAGATGAAGATGATATGGTTGTTGACAATGTTATTACAAACATGGATACAGACAAGGTTGAAGAGATTCAAGTGCAGCAGTTGCAAGCTTAGTGATGCTGAAGTTTGGTTCAGTCCGGTTCTCTGACAAATTTTGAGAACCAAGAACTGGACCAATGGTTCGGTTCAGGTAAACTGCTGAACCTTGGACCGGACCACCGGTTCTGGTCCGGTTCAGGTTCAAACATGTTCAAACCTGTAAAATTTCTCATGCACCTACCAACCAAAAAACAGCTGAATTCTCATAGGGTAATTCATTTTGGTTCATTCAGAGGTTGTGGTTCAGTGTTATACTCCTTTCCGCATGTTTGAAAAGGTTGGCACTTATTCTGGCAAGCCGGACTTGTCTGGGCTGTCCTGCACATATTACTATAAAGAGTAACCAATGCTAAATATGATCAAACCCAGGCACCAACTGCGGCATCACTATGCAAGCTGAGAGGCCACGTATAACCTGGCAAATTAATATGCAGTATGTTATTTGTTTCAAGCTTGCAATTAAACATTTCTAACAGAGTTTCAGTAATGCGACAATTAGAATCAAAGTTGAATAGACACTTACATGATTGTACATCACTTTCCTCACCACTGGAATACTCTGTGGGAATATCTTCAAGATGGGATATCCAGTTATCAATCTCCAGTGCTGATGCCTCAACCAATGTAAAAATAAGTTCACCATCAACGACCTCTCCGATAACTAGAGGTTCCAGTACCAGCCTGAGGTCAAGTTCTTCCCATTCTTCCTCATCACCAGAGAGACATTCATCGTCTAAAAGCTGATGCTGTGTATATGACTGAAGGTTGCAGGTGTTCAATGTCTCTGAAATCCATTTCTTCAATTTGCTGTCCCTGAGTTTGGTGATACCAGCTTGAAAGTGGTCTTTGTCAACATCAGTGTAGACCCAGCCAGGTCGGCGAAGGTGAAGTTCAGAGCTCTGATATGTTGCGAGGAGAATCTGAATCTCTGGGTTTAAATGTGGTGCTGAGTGGTGTCCACTTTGTTGAGATAGACCCACACCAGCACAAAGGTCAAGCTTAATACATGCAAAATGATGCAAGTTTCGCGAAATAACCTGACGAATGAAGGTGTCACCATACTCTACACCTTTCTTCTCAACAATAGCCTTTAGAAGTTGATTGAAAAACTCCTGCATCAGATCTGCTGCACTGAAAGACCCTGCACGTGCTGTGAGGTTGACCAGTGTTGTCCGAAGAATGGTTCCATGGAGGGCCTGGCTGGATTCAAGCTCAAGCCAACAAATTGTTTCAAGCAGATAACTTGAATATTTTGTGTGGCTTGAGCCCAAAAAAGTGAATACAAGTATCTAAATTGATTGTCAATTCAAGGCAACATTCAGAACACATATTTCTTACCTTCATAATCTCATAAACATGCCCTGGATCTCCCTCAGCAATCACATATGACATTTCTCAAGACATGAGTGTGTTCTGCATTAATGTGATTGAGTTTGCGAGCACATGATCACCTTGAGGGTGACGTGTTATTGGTTTTTCCTTTTTTGAATGTTTTGTTGCATCTGACAGAGTGCTCTCAAAAACAGGTGGGGGTATCCAAGCTGATCCACATGCAATGTTCTTGGACCATTCACTTTCAATGGTTGTGTCATCAAGGGCATGGTAGATAGCATGGGTGTTGGAAAAGGTACAATGGAGTACCTGGGCAGCTTTAATAAGATCCTCAATCTCCAGAAGGGTATCTAACTTGGCAAAGTGTGCAAAGATGTCATCACATTTGAAGTAATTCCTGTCTGAAAAATCAGTGCTGAATATTATGCACAAGAATTGACGGACTGCCAGCAATCAAGAATGTGACCATCCAAGATGAGATAGGCCAGGTCTGTGGCTGGATAATAATCAACCTTTTTCAAACTAGAAGGTCCTGAACGGTTGATCTTTGCTGTGCTGTGGCTGAGAGACAAAGGGTCAGGACTCAAGAGAGAGTCCCAATGTACTTTGAAGACCCGACTCAAGTCAGTCCACTCTGTATGCCATAATGAAAGGACAGGCTCAAGCAATGCCAGGCTCTGGAATGGGTCATTGTGAAACTGCAGGTAACATTGGATTTCAGGCATCTTTTGGAAGGTGAGGCCATCTCCACCTGCAAAAAGTATTCAACAACTATAATCAGATTCTGTTTGTCCCATTTGATCAAAGAAGTCGAAAAGCACATCTTTCAGTTCAGTGGTAACTGTCTCGTTCTTGCCATTAGATGCAAGAGGGTGTACTTTTGTGGGGATGATTGGAAGTTGAAGCTTTGATGCCTTCTCAATGAAAAGCATTTTCACATGTGCTTTCCATTTCAATAGTTTAGGTATTGAGTTGACAAGGACACGTAGCCAATGAAGTGTGAAGACAGTGTCAAGGTGTTTTTGATCAATTATTGAGAGTAGATTGTTGATGGTGAGTTTGGAGCGCTTATTTTCAAGGACAAGTTTTTTTTCATTTGGTGAAGTTGACAGCAGCCAGATTGGCACCTTCCAATTCGCAATAAGTCACTGCAATGCCAATATTCATCTTGTTCATTCTTCCGATTTGGTGATCTCTCTGCTGTGTGTAATTTTGCACGTTATCAAATTGGAGGAACCCCAACTTTGTTGGATCTTTGGCATGAGCCTTTGTGATAAGAGTTTCGTGGGTGGCAAGACCTTTTAGTGCATTTTGGACAGTGGTATAGGCAGGCATATCACCTATGCGGCTAATATAAGCCATGAGGTTGGCAGGAGCAGAATACACAAAATAAAGAAGTTCACGAGCAAGAGGGAGAAGGCATGCCTCATTGCTTTGTGTGAAATTAAGACTTGCTATAACTAGTGCTTGAAAGTCCAGTCTTTGGTCTTTTTGACCTTTTTTTGAGCTATAACACTGAAATCAAAATTCCCCATCACAATTGGGGTGTGGGAACAAAAAAATCAGGGTCAGTCCGGTCTTATTTCCGGTCCAAGACCGGAAAAATTTCCTTTTTAGGCACCACAGTTGTAATGGGGAATTTTAATTTCAGCATTCTAGCAACAATTTACACTCCCCCACGTCTTCCTCCAGGAATTCCTGATAAATGAAAATATTCCTCATGGATTCTGGGTGGATTCCTGGGATTCCTAGTTAATTCCTGGCGGATTCCTGGTATTCCTGGCGGATTCCTGGTATTCCTGGTGGATTCCTGGTGGATTCCTGGAATTATTATTTCTACACCACTATTTCAATCAAATTTCCTTAGAGTTTTCTTGTAATATATTAATTTCTTTAATTTAATACTACCCCCTGGTAAGAGGGTAGCTATATCATCATTCATAATTAATTATACATTTTGTAATCTAATAAACTAGATATATATATATATATTTTAAAAAAACGGGCATAGTTTGACATAGATCATGGTTAAAAAGTAAAATATTTACAAAAAACCCTCCCACTAGGGGAGGGTAGCGGACATTTGATAAAAAATTAAGAAAAAAACCCCCCCTGGAGGGGTAGCTGCCTTCATCATCATTCGGCGTTGTTATCGTTGTCATCGTTGTCATTTGGTGTCCGTTGAAATAAAACAAACCCCCCAGACATGGGGGGGTAACCATTGTTGTTTGAACTGTAACTAAGAAAAACCCCTCCGGTGAAGGGGGGGGTGACAAGGTGCCGGCTGTCGAGGTGCCGGCGGTGCATGTTGAGGTACCGGCGGTGTGTCGTGGTGACGGTGGTGTGTCGTGGAGGATGGTGGTGGATGGGCGGTTGTCGTGGTCATACGCTGCTGGTAGTTGTTAGTGAATTGAAATTAAACTAAAAAACAAAAATAAAAACCAAAAACCCCCTGGTTAGGGGCGTAGCTGTCGTCACCGTCATCCATTGTTGTTGTCGTCCATTGTTGTTGTCATTGTCCATTGTTGTTGTCATCGTTCATCATTGTTGTCATCGTCCATTGTCCATTGTTGTTGTATTCGTGGTTCTGGGATGGTGGTGGCGGTTGTGATAGTTGTGAAATGAGTATTACTAACCGTTTGTTGATCTCTGAAATGTGCGTCACGTGAGGTCACATGATCACACCTCGCAGTCTGAACAAAATTCAAAATTCAAATGGCAGCAAGGTATTGCCCATCTTGTACAAATGAAAATATTTTTATCTCTGCTATTTCTCTTTTCCCTTTTGGACCCTTTATAAAACCAAACCCTTTATATATGAATTACAGTTAACTTATGTATATTTAACTTACTATTGACTTATATATGATTATTTTAATTTTGAATAATATTTAAAAGTAAGAGTTGTGGAATTCCCAGGATTCCAGGTGGATTCCGGGTGGATTCTGTGTTGGGGATTCCTAAGGAATTCTGGGAATCCTGGTATCAATTTCATTGTGTACCAGGAATCCTCCTGGAATCCTCCTGGACTGGGAAGAGCCAGGAATGTCAATTTCAGAGGGAATTGGCTGGTAGAAAATTCCTCCTGGAATCCTGGTATTCCTACCAGGAATGGTAGGAATCCTCCAGGAATCCTCCCAGAATAGGTAGGAATCCACCAGGAATCCTCCAGGAAGACGTGGGGGAGTGTAAAGACATTGTAAAGACCTCCATTCTAGCTCAAAAAAAGGTCAAAAAGACCAAAGACTGGACTTTCAAGCACTAGCTATAATGTGTGTACAAACCTATGGCTAATCAATCAGAACTAAGTTTGACATGAGAAGGAGAAGTCTTGCCATGGTTGTTGGATGATGCGTGTATTTTACAGTCCCCCACGTTGTCCGGCCAGACTCCGCCGGACTCCGCCGGAATTCCGGTAGAAGTCCAGTCAAAGTCCGGTCAAAGTCCGGTCAAAGTCCAGTGGATGTATAAAAATGACCGGACTTTGACCGGACTTTTGTGAATTTCAATAGCTGTTCAATTATATAATGTTATATGTGTATGTATATACAATTTATTTTGGTATTCAGCCTTTGTTACATGTGCATGTATGTACAATTTATTTATTTATTCAGCACCATCATCACTGTCACTATCACTATCATTATTCAACTTTCCTGCTTGTCTCTTTTTATTTTTATTTATTTGTCGCTTGATAACATTTCTTGTATGATAAAAGAGCATTGCATGTATAAACCAATTAAAATTTGAAGGGGTCATTCACTTGAGAATTGACTCAAACCCACCCAACCATGCATTGAGTTGTTCACATGCCTGAGTATTGAATGCACGTTTCTGATAAGTAGTACCATCAGATGCTGTTGCTGTTATAACCAGATTTGGAGCAGACCCATCTGTGGGAGCTGGATTACACCAAGTACGACACCGACAAAGAGTGTCTGTTTTGCGATGATTCTGATAATGATAGCTATCAACTATGAATCTGGTTGTTTGTGACCAGGTGTTCCATTGACCCTGAGCAACAACATGCTTAAGTAATCGACATGCTTTATCAATGCATATATAGTCAGGGTGTGATTCCATTGAAGGATACACTTGGTTTAAGAATGCCAAGATATTTGATTCTGATTCTGATCTTGAAAATTTAGCCCATGCAACAACAACACCACATGGGGCACAAATGGTTTCAACACAATAAAAAGTTGCAGGACCAAAGAAATTTTTTAACTTTATGGGATCTGGAGCAGGTTGATCATGTGGCTGATGCTCATGTTCACCTTTTGGATTCCATGGCAGATTCTCTTGGTGACGGTTCAACATTCTTTTTGATCCTGCTAAACTTCCACCTGAGTGGTCAAGCTTATATTTATTCCAAAGAGCTTGATGATCTGCACAGGCCATAGTTGCAGCAATCACAGTGTCTGTACAATCTCTAACACAACACCTATTGCCAAACTCATTTTCATGTATTTGACAAAAAGAGCCACCTTGGTAATTTGCTAAGTCTGATG
>MU130529.1:0-22764 GCA_015039465.1 Phlegmacium glaucopus | reverse complement strand
TCCTCCCTCTCCCTCTCCATCCTCATCCTCATCCTCATCCTCATCCTCATCCTCCTCATCCCCATCCCCATCCCCATCCCCATCCCCATCCCCATCCTCATCCTCATTCCCATTCCCATCCTCATCCTCATCACCACTATCACTCCTCTTATCAATAAATTCAGATACACGCTGACGAGTTGAAGGTTTCATAACTGGAACAGAGGAGGTGGCTGCTTTACCCTTTTGGATGGGTTTAGCAGGTGGAGCAATAGCAGCAGCACTAGCTTTAAGTGTCTGCTCAGTCCTATATTATAGAATATATTAATATATATCATAAAATGAGCAGAAATGCGAAATTCATACAGAGTTAAATGAACATTATCACTGGTATTTTTCCTGAACATACAATTAGATGAATAGCCTTGATAAATGAAGAAGAAATACACACCCCACAGATGCAGAGACTCTCTTCTTTAATGTAGTTTGTCTGTAAATATAGTTGGATTAGTGTGAAGTTGATAAAATGACTACAATTTCGCACCTAATCCCTTTTCCTTTCTTACCCTTGCCCCTTGATCCACCTTTCTCTTCTCCCTCCTCTCCATCTCCTGTAGCAATCTTCTTTGCAGGTGGTTCAACAGCAGTGTCAGTGGAGGACTGTGCTCACTTCCGGGTGCTTCTGCGAGTCTTGGGGGGTGATTTTAGGACTGGGGTAGCTGTGGTAGGTGTAACAGAAGTCTTAGGAGGCATTTAAAGCAGTTGGTGTTGTTGGATCTCTGTAGATTGTGGTGGATTTACGAAGAGATACAATGAGCAGACTTTACTCTTGTTGATCACATTATATAATTTTTTTCTCACGCTTTCAAAAATCTTCTAAGTCGAAAAAAGAAAAATTTTTTGACGAAATACATGTGCTACTACATAGGGTAGGGGTTTAGTAAGTGGTAGAGGGTCAAGAAGGGGAGTGGGTGGGTCAAAATAAAGTAGTGTGAGACTAAAATGGATGGTTACGAGTCAAAATGGGCGGTGGCAAGTCAAAACGGGCGGTGGCAAGTCAAAACGGGTGGTGGCAAGTCAAAACGGGTGGTGGTATGTCAAAACGGGCGATGGTATGTCAAAACGGGTGAGTGAGTAGGTGAAAACGGTGGTGGTAAGTCAAAACAGGCGTTGGTGAGTTGAAATGGGCAGCGGTGGGCTAAAACGGACGGTTGCGAGTGGAAACGGGTGGGAGAGGGTAAAACGGGGGGCAGTGGGTTGAAGCGGGTGGTGGTAAGTCGAAGCGGGTGGCGGTAAGTCGAAGCGGGTGGTGGTAAGTCGAAGCGGGTGGCGGTAAGTCGAAACGGGTGTTGGCGAGTCGAAACGGGCAGGGGTGGGCTAAAACGGGCGGTTGCGAGTGGAAACGGGTGGGAGGGGTTGAAAGCGGGGGGCAGTGGGTTGAAGCGTGTGCTGGTGGGTCAAAACGGGTAGTGATGGGTCAAAACGGGTAGTGATGGGCTAAACGGGCGGTTGCGAGTCGAAACGGACGGGAATGGGGTGAAAACAGGGGTTGGAGGGTTGAGGTAGGTGGCAGTGGGTCAAAACGGGTGGGGACAAGTGGTGGTGAGTCGAAAGGAGAGGGGGTGGTGGTGTAAAGTGGGCGGTAAAGGCTCAAAACGGGTGCTGGGTGGTTGATGGTACTCGGTTGGGGGTCGAAATGGGTGGGTGCAGCCGAAAACGGGTGTGGTAGTCAAAACGGATGGGGAGTATCAAAGCCATGGGGCAAGCAGGTCCTGGGGGGGTGGACCGGGTGGTTAGTATGCGAGTATATCCTGAGAAAAGGATATACGCACCTTTACGACGACCACAGATGGCGCACAGCACCATCCGTGGTCGTCATTGCCTATGTTGATATTGAGCGGTGACGTTGCCACGTCACCGCTGTCCTGTCAGGTGTATTAGGTGGTTAGTGTGTGAAACCGTATGTAAATGATGTGACTTACGTTTTGACGACCACAGATGGCGCACAGCGCCATCTGTGGTCGTCGTTGGTGGCATCCTCGATGTGAGGTGGTGATGGTAGCAGAGACAGGATGAACAAGTGTCACAGTGACGAGCAAATGTGTTGTATCACACATGTCACGTGATCACCTCGTGGCCTGGACAAAATTCAGGATTGTGATGGCAGCGTGACACTGCCACCCCTTGTAATAAATAATATGTAGTTTTCTATTAATAGTATATTGTAATCTGGCCTTTCCGGTGCTGTCTTTTGGTGATGTCCGGCGGAAAGTCCATTGGACATGTCCGACGGAATTATTGTCCGGCCGGACAATTACCGGAATTGGCAACGGAAAGTTACTGGACAATTTCCCTTATTTACACCACGAAAAATTACATTAAATTGAAAAAGTGTCCGGAAGTAGTCCAGCGGAAGTCCGGCTGGACAACATGGGGGAGTGTAAAGACCTCGATGATGCTTTCAGACTGTGAAAACCCCCTCTAAGTCCTTTGCTCCAGCAATTCAATTCAGGAACCTCCAGGTCAAAGGCTGGCAGCGCTTTATGATGCCTTCAACATGGGAGACAGTTGATGCCCCCATGTCAGCCCATTCTACTTTTTGAGTCCCCCTTTTCTTTGAGGTGGCATGGAGGCCACTTTGTGGTTCCACGGCCCTTCTCACTTCTTGAACCAATTTCTTCTCGATAATCTGAGCAGCAAATGCAGTCAAGGCAGCACGAGCAGGTTTAATTTATGTGTAAATGGATGTGGTAGAGTACATGGGGACGTCTTCAACCAGTGCTTCGTGAACACGGCCATCTGAACTAAGATACCAGCACTCAAGTATTGTTCCTACAGAGTACAACATCTCTCCTTGTAAAAAATGTGTGGCATACATGGCGTGTTGAGTGGTCCTTTTAATGTCAAGCCTACTCTTGTCCTTTGTTTGGAAAGTGTGATAGAGGAATTCGCCAAGCATCCAATTCATATCACATATTGCATTGAATATGATTGTGAGTTTGTCCACAGTACTTTGCCGAGGCCTGTATGATTTCTTTTTGCACTTGGGTTCTTCAGAATTGAGGGTGGGAAGGACATCAGATAACGGCTGATTCTCCTTCTTCCATTTATTCCAAATTTTGGGGCAAGGAGTAGCCATCTGGCCTTGAGAAGGACCATTGGGTGCATATGGTGTTGTGATGAAATTGTATGGTGCAAGAACTGGAGTTGACAATAGAAAATAAGGGTCATTAGAAATGGGTGTTGAGGACAAAGGGGTAGAGAGTCTGAACCTTGAATTCAACGCCATATGGAGGGAGACATTGGAGGGAGAGGCCCGATGAAGTCACTGTTGACTGAAAATTACTGCATTTGGGAATTTCACATGATCCTGAAATTTGAAGTCTTGTAGCGCAGTTTGACCACCATGCATGAAATCAGACTATATATAAGTAAGTCGTCAATCAATACAAATAAAAAAAGACTATGAATTTTATTAGTCTGACTACGGAAGACTAGAATATGTCAGCAGGACCCCTGTAGATGCCTGAGGCCTGAGTGCTGAGCCATGAGACCCAGTGAAAATCAGTTCTATCACCACCATTTGTGCAAAATGTGTTTGTTATGTGAAATTCACATGGACTTAAGATATTTTTGGAAGCTTGAGTCATGGTGAATGGGATGTTGTCAACAGTTTGTATCTGGGATTTGGACACCATGATGACAGCTAATGTTGGTAGAACATGTAGTCTAATAAGCTGTACACCCCATTTGACAGCGTAGCCTATCATAGGTAATGGTATGCGGTCTGTGTTATTCAACTCATAGATGTGCAACCATCTACTAATTAGATCATTAGCACATGTAAGCTGATAAGTTGGTCATGAATTTTGAGAGCTTAGCCAGTTGCAGGTGACAATGGGCTGGCCATCTTATTGAATGCATACTACACACCATCTAATTGGATCTCATACCATGAAATTCTTTGTCCTGTCCTGATATTTTTTAACTGCTCGGCCATATGAAGTTATGAATATACACTGTATATTGCATTGTAAATGATTTGCAGGTTCAACCACTGCTAATCTTGATGCATTCAACTGTGCTTTTATTATGTTTTTTAACATCTCAGCTATTTGCCTATACAATGATGTTGTCCATGTTTCTAGTGGCTTGTACACAATACAATGTAGGGACTGACACCCATTACAATTTCCAGTCAATTGTTAGTAATTACAGATTGCACTTTGGACATGCGCTGATATGATTTAAATCTGCATAAGCATGGTTTTTGCAATTTTTATCTATTATTTCAGCATAAAGGGAATTTCTAAAAACACATGATGTGTTTCTCATGTGTTTCCCAAAGATAAATCTTATGTTTTTCCAAAGCTTTACCTTTTGGAAACACATGAGAAACACATTAGAATTTTTCTTTCAGAAATACCTTTTGTGTTTTCATGTGAAGAATTATTTGGAAATGATAAAACATATCTAAAAATAAGTTTTTCTAAGGGAAACATCACCTGGTGCCAGCAGTGCATTCTCAATCATTCTTGGCCACATCCAATCCAATTTTGACTGGGCATGAGAGATAAGAAGCAGGTTGTTGGTGCACCTAAGTCTAGTGAGGATAAAAATTGTCACTCCAGGACATGAGCAGCCAAATTTATTGTAGCTCCTAGCCATTAGACTAAACATTGGACATTAGAGTGGTTCATAATGTCCAGGTAATAACTCCATCAGGAAAAATGATTTTGGCTCTAGGTAGCCTTGGGTAATTTGTTAGTGTCATATCACTACCCAGGACATCCCAGGACATCCTAGAGCAGCACAGGTAAAATTTGAGTGTTACACACTTATCCAAGGACACCTCAGGACAACCTAGGACAGCATAGACAAAATTTTGAGTGTCACACATTTGCTCAAGACACCTTTAGTGTATCCTGGTGCATTGACCATCTGGATTAAATCACATCAGGAGGCCCTGGGAGTCCCTTAGAATTTATGAATTTTGCTAGTGAACCTTTAACTGCTGCATCCAGGAAAGTATTTTGCAATTTTCTTAATAATGGGAGCTGCTATTAATATAATTTAAACATATTCAGGGTCCTAAAACAATTCTCTACCATCTTTAAAAAAAAATTCCTTTTTTGGAATTTTGTAATCTACCCTGACCCCATATGCTTGAAATCATGCTTATCTGTGATCTGTGCACCATCCAAAAGATATATAAACCACCCACAATTTTGTTTTCTTATTTCCTACTTCCCCAGTATTATATATGTACTAGTATATTTATGTATCAGTATTTTATTATTATTTTATTACTAGTATATATGATGTTTAGAATAATTGAATATAATTTTATTATTATTATTATTATTCTGTTGTATGAGACTATTCAAATATCTGGTTCATATGTGTTTTCTAGCATCAGATCCAAAGGAACTAAGGCTGCCTCAGGACACTCTCAGGATGCTCCCAGGTTGCCTCAGGATGCTCTCAGGTTGCCTCAGGTTGCCACAGGACAGCCTGAGACTTTTTATACATAGGTAACTCCTGGGGTGACCTCTTGACCTGAGCTGCCTGAGCTGCCTGGGGCACCCCAGGACATTTCAGGAAAGCCTAGGGCAGAAGTCATTTTTCCTGATGAATACCTCCACCTTGTAAACCACCCCCCTTGATGCTGACTGTATGGTCATTGCAGATGGGATTGAAGCCATGGACACAGCATTCATGCCATAAAAAGGCAGTGAGGAAGGGACATCACTTCATATTTGTATTAAAAGGAAGGATATTGCCATGTATTGCTTTGCAGCTGGGTCCTGTGAGTGGATGACAACAATAAACTGATTGGTCTGAAAGTCATAAAGGTGAGTATATACATGGATTATGCTAATTGAGACCTCACCTCATAATTCCACTGAACATAAAAATTGATAAAATGAATAATAGTCAAAGGCTGTATGGTGCACCTGGCACATGAGAATTCCATTGTGAGATTCATGAAGACCAGATTTGGCATTGCATGGGATGTAGTTTAGGCTCCACATGAGCTCCCACTATAAAAGACTCATCAGAGAAAGAAAGTCAAAAATAGTAACTGGAAATTAACATACAGTTTTTGATTCAACATGTGGTATGATGTGGCAATGTGATAGTGGAAAACTCCAAGGCTCAAGACCACACATGACACAAATGCCCATTTACACCTGTGTCAAATGCAGTAGTGTCTGAAGGCTGACTAGTACTGTCATCATCATTCCAAAGAGGTCAGTGTAGATAGTGTTGGGAGTGGATGGGAGTGGCAGAATGGTAGTTGGGGTGAAAGACATGATGTTAAAGAAATTCTGAGACTATTTATTTTGACCAGAGTCCATATTCATATCAATAGGGATGCCGAAATTCAGTTCTGAACCAGTCCAGAGAACCAGAACCAGCTGAACCAAACCGCAGTTCTGGTTCTGTTCTGGTTTTGGTTCACCCACAGCCATCTGGTTCTGGTTCTGGTTCTGGATTGGCCAGAAATCTGAGAACCAGTTCTGAGCTGGTTTGAACTGGTTCTGAACCACTTCATCCCAAGGCAAATACTTAAGTAAGATATCTACTTATTTGCATGTTAAATGACACATTGTACCTGTATCTATAATGAAAATATTTATCCAAGTCACCAACACTATATATTTCCAATCATCATTCTTTGGTCTTAATCAATATTATGTCTCATTTACTTTATAACTTCAGGTTTTATTAATATTAATATACTCCTATTGCAAGAATCCAATTTATAGTTATCACCAAGCAGAGGATCCAAAGAGGAAAGGATAAGGATCCCTGCTAAAGTGAGGGAGTATTTAAGTACTAATATAGAGATAATGGAGTTATGGAAAATAAATAATAAAATAGAGTCATGTGAAAATAATAAAATGATAAGTGGTACAATACCAGAATAAATGAAAAATGACAAGTTTATATTTGAGTTTGGGCTGAACTGGTCATGTTCAGGTACTCAAGTGAAAGTTGGGGCCAAATGAAAATGAAGAGTAGAAATGAGAGGGGAACTAAGTTTGTTGGTAAGGTGGAGTTTACAGTTTTGGAATTGGGTTTGGGTTTGGGTGTGAAGCTCATTGGGTCTGGGTGTTCATGTGAAAGACTGAAAGTCAGGAGTTGGACTGATTGGAGGGAAAACTGAGTGTTCCATAACAATAGTATTTTTTCTTTTCATGTTTTCTATTAGTGATGTCATGGTTATAACACCAATACTACAAACTTCTGGCTTTAACTTTTAAGATACATTTCTAAATAAGATATAATTTTAGAAAATAAAACTTAAAATGAAAATTTCTTGTCTAATTAGTGATATCCTAAGAAAAGTCTATTTTTAAATGGTTCTGTTGGTTCAGTTCTGGTTCTGGTTCTGGGTCTGGTTTTCCTAAGTGGTTCTGGTTCTGGTTCTGGTTCTGACAAAATGGGTGCTGAACCGAACTGAACCGAACTTTGGCATCCCTACATATCAAGATGAATTATATAATAAGTCAGTAAGGCCAATGAGCAGCATGGCCCACTACTGACCCCTTTATTTTGTATGGCAGAAGTCATAGGTTGTTAGGTTGTCACAGTGGAATTTTTTTATTTAACAAGGTATAAGTACATTGGATTTCATTATAGGTGGAATTGAAGACTTGGAATGGTGTCAAAATGACCTGAACTATAAGTACAGTTAATTCACAGGCATATTTTGGAATGAGAAATCATTAATTGTGATGAAGTTTCTTGCTGGGGGATTGGAAATCAGAGAAGGCTGATGATGGTTTCTTGCAGGGTGATGTGCTCAAAGATGACTCAGTGAAAGGGTGGGTCAGAACTGGAATGTTTCTAGGTTCTACAAGCTCATCAGAATTCCAATAGGACTTGGAGGCAGTGACCTTGAATCTGGTAGACCTGATGAGTATGTATTATTTAGCAAAGTTATAATCATGATTCCATGAAGGATATACCCGTTTTCTATCAGTGGTACTGGCTCCATTGTGGTCTGGGATATGCCAGCAAACAAGAGTTGTTTCGATGAGAACAACTTGTAGCTTGTCATAAAGTTCCCAGGGAGGTATTAACTTTTCTTTGGTATCTTCAATTTCAAGTTGAACAAGTTTGGCATGTTCTTGCTGAAAATAGTCTCCTTGATGGTCGGCTAGCATTTTGAGGGGGTAAAAGGCACCAAGCTCAATAGAAGGAGCCAAGGAAAACATTTCAGAAACAAGTAAAGTTAGTAATGTGTAGTCTATTGAATTACTCCCACATTGACTTTCTGCTGGGTCATGAAGAGTCTCTGAATCTGACATCCCATCTTCATCTTTTGGCAGGAGGAGGTTCTTCTTTGCTTTGGTGCATTGTGATTTCATGACTGACTTTTGGACATCTGGTGGAACCTTTGATTGAGGTCAAATATTGAGAAAGAGATGTTGATTAACCACATAGCATACCCTGTATTTTTGTGGTAATGTAATCTTGATAAGAGTGCGGTCATTGGTGGGATGACCAGATTTGTCATTTGGTGCTGTGAAAAATCCTGTAACATTGAAATTTTTGGAAGTTAAAGATAAGATTGGCAAATTTTTTAAACACTGCAATGATGTAGGTACCTTGAAAGGGTTTTTCTTGCCCTCCATCTTGTCTTCTTCAAGGATTTCTTCAAGGTTGGCAAGCTGGTTTTCAAATGTGCCATTAAGAATGATAGTGCCATCGGTAAGGGTTTATAAGCCTAAGATGTCTTTGACAACAGTATTGTCATCAATAAGCTATAGTCACAGTTCAAATTTGAGGGTATCAGTTGATTTCAGCACTTCATAGAGCTGTAATTGACAACTTACCTTGGGAAACTTGCCATTATAGTGATTACCTTTTGCAGAGAGCATGGTCCCCATTGAAGCAGGGCATATTTCCCCAAAGAAGATAAGGCCAAGCTTGTTGGATTTGTCATGACTGTCATCAGACAAATGATAGTACAAGGTTTTTGCAAAGCTACTCTCCTTATCAGGAGGGAAGTAGCAGCTAACAAAGTCAGTGTAGTAAGACATGGAGCCAATTGCAAAGTTGACTTAGGATCAAGGGCAAGAATTCTGGCTTCCACTTGGGAAAAGAAGCTGTTTTCAGCCCATTGAGTATAACACTGAGGCTTGCTGTGAGACATGGCTGAGATGATATGAAGAATGGAGGAGGGATGAGTTGCAAGTCGTCTTAAGTATTTCAATACAAGATCCATTTAGGGAAGGTCCTGGGTGATGCACAACCAGATGGAACAATAAACATCAGCTGAACTATGCAGTGTATTCAATTCTTTTTCTGGTTATAAATGTAGATAGAATTGTCAGGAAATTTTCTCAGTCTTTTTGTTTGGAATATACCATTCCTAATATGTGAATGAATTAAACCAGTCATCTGGATTTTTGTCTGTGATAGTCATCTTGGGTAGAAGGTTCAGTGTCTGTAAGGAGATGATGAGAAGAACATTGAGTAGTGATCACGTTTGGATCTACACACATCATTTCTACATCAGGGGCAAGAGTATTGGGTTGTTCAGAGTTAGTTGGCTCTATCCCATGGATTTTGTTGATAGGTGGATTTTTGAAAAGAATATGTTTTTGAGAATATTGCCGACTTTGAGGATTATGGTCTGGGGCCAGATTGTTTTGATTGGATGTGGTATGAGAACCTTGTGGTGAGGTCAGCAAGATTTGAGCTCTGGCCTTTTCTTCCATTGTTCCAGTCTTTACTATTGTGTGCAAGCTGAGCTTTTCTAGTCATTTAAATTCTTTTCTTGTGTCTTGTGACAGATGGCATTGTATTTTTGAGGATTTAAAAGGACAAAGAATGAGTAATCCTTCTAGGGATGTTACTCATGAAATCATGACATATGGGGATTCAGTGCCCTTTCAACTTTCCAAATCAACAAGAACTTTTTCCATTGTCTGTCCTTGTGCTTTATGGGCTGTCATAGAAAATGCAGGAAGAATTGGAAGCTGAGTCCTTTGGATTGTGCATTTTTTTCCTGAATGTGGGTGTCTGAATGTCATATCAGTGATATCCTAAAGTACAACTGCTTGATTAGGCCCAAGGGTTGACAATGGTGCACCAGTGATTGTACTACTTTCAACTACACATGAAGTTGCATATTGATTTCCTTGTGCATCTTTTTGATAACAGATCTTCTTTAGAATACCAGTACACCCACTAACAATTCCACCTTCAACATCATAATTTTGTGCTATTATCACAGGCATTCCAATTACCAATGGAATTTTACCAAGTGACTGATTAGTGGTACCTGAATTCAATTTCTCCAGATAAGCTTTTAGAATTGGATCAGTCACAATATTGTGCTGGTGAGTATCTATTGCATAATACCAATGCAGGGGTTGATTTGTTCCTTGTGCAAAGGCTTCTGCTGCATGAATATTGAGTGTATATTTTTGAGCATTTTCTGATACAATAATTGGTGTGTCTTTCCATTGTTTGCAATTAATATTCATTTTTTGAAGCACACAACCTGATAACAAATGATAATCTTCATGTGTACATCTTCCTTCTCATAGTCAACTCAATAGGTCAATTAATGAGGTCTTTACTCTCCCCCCTTATTCCACATGGAATCCACCTGGAATCCACCTGGAATCCACCCAATTCCACATGGATTCCACATGGATTCCATCATTCCATATGGAATATGTTTTGGCTCAGATCCCACCCATTTTAGGCTCTTCATTCCATATGGAATCTGTATGGATTCCATGTGGAATGACAAGGGAACAGCCAAATTCCATATGGAATGATGGAATGTCCACATGGATTCCACATGGATTCCAGGTGGAATAAAGCCACAGATTCCATGTATATTCCATATGGATTCCACTATTTCCATCTCTATTCCATATGGAACAACCATTAATATAATTTGTAGTGTCTTTGAAAAAATATAAGTGAGACCAGCATGAATTGAACCGGGGACCTAGGGAGGTCTTTGCTGTGATCCACCAGATCTGATCAGATCTGATCAGAATTGGTCAGATCTGATCAGATTCCGGTCAGAATTTTTACAAGCCCAAATGGCAGTAATAGAGCCAATTTTTCTGACCAGATTCTGATCAGATCTGATCAGAAATACCAGATCTGATCAGATCTAATCAGATTTAATTCTGACCAATTTCCGAGCAGAATCTGACCATTTCCGAGCAGAATCTGGTCAGATTCCGAGCAGAATTAAGTTAGATCAGCAAATGAATCACTTGAGTTTACTAGAAAAATAATATAATTATGGTAATATGTCAAGTAGCAAAATAACACCAATATATTGAGATTAGATGGCAATGACGTTGTTGCCATCAAAATCATGTATTTTGTTCAGTGCGAGGGGTGTGATCACGTGATCACATGTGATGCGCCCGTCACTGTTTGTTGATCTCGTCTTCTGTGTCTCACACCACCACCCATTTTCAACAATGCCCGTTTCGACAGCCGCCATAACAACGAGGACCATAACCAACGGTAACCCTCCCATCCGAGGGAGGGATATTTTGTTATTTTATTCTATTCTAATTCACTGCTAACATGTTATAACAGGTCATGTATGACGACGACGACGACATACAACATGTACAACGACGACAAACAACCACTACGCCTACAACAACCACACACGACGTGTACAACGACGCAACACATGTACAACAAGAACAACACAAACAACAACCCGTACACGTGTACGATGACGCACACACGTCCACGACAACTACTAGACGCCCACGACGATGAATACCCCCCCACGACGACGAATAGACGCCCATGACGACGAATAGACACCCACGATGGATGAATACACCCCCACGATGACAAATATCTTTTTTTTTTTTTTTTTTTTTTTTTTTTCTCATTTTGACAGGGTGCTTCTATGTTGTATCAAGTATCTTGGTAACCTGCCCTGTCCTCGCTGCCTTGTACATAAATCCGAAATTCAAGACCTAGGAACAAAGCGAGACCTTGCTCGACGGGAAACAAAAAAGCGTGTGGATGATGGTAGACGACAGATGTTGGTTGAGACGGCAAGGGACATGGTTTATATGGATGGTGTTCGACCAGGGGCAAAAGCGGTCTCAGATTTACTTGCCTCACGAGCATTGACCCCAACGCAGGTGAGTAGTTTGGTCTTACAAATTCTAGAGACCTTATACCTAATATTTCTATCCAGAATGCATTCTCTGAGTGTCTTTCTCAATACGGATTTGACTTCCATTCAATGTTTGTTGTCGATTTGATGCACGAGTTTGAACTTGGGGTTTGGAAGGCAGTTTTTACCCACCTTCTCCGAATTTTATATGCTCAAGGAGGTGATGGTATCCAGAAACTCAATGAAAGGTATTTCATTCTGACATTTTTTTATTATAATCACTCATGCTCATTCATTTGCATAGATACCGAGAAATTCCAACATTTGGCCGTGATACGATCCGGAAATTTGTTCAAAATGCTTCTGGGATGAAGAAGCTCGCTGCCCGAGATTTTGAGGATTTACTTCAGGTATGTTAATCACCCTTCGTTGTGTCTATCCTATATTGATGGCCCTCCAGTGCGCAATTCCAGTTTTCGATGGACTCCTCGATTCCCACAACAACATAATCATTATGGACCTCCTGTTTGAGCTTGCCACGTGGCATGCCCTAGCCAAACTTTGTCTTCATACCGAATCCACTGTCCATGCTCTCGAAACCTCAAGCACTCGACTGGGTATAGCACTGCGAAAGTTCCAGTCAACGACTTGCGCAGAATTTGTGACGCAAGACCTACCAAGTGAGGAAGCAGCTCGAGGACGTCGCAAGGCAGCCAAAGCAAAGCTGAGGACACCAAATCCTTCGAAGGGAAAGAAGACGGGGAAGCAGAAGGAATCTGGCCCCCGATTTCGGGCATTCAATCTCTCAAGCTACAAACCGCATGCCCTCCCTGACTATGCGAAGACTATCCGTATGCTAGGAACTTCTGATGGCTATAGTACCCAGACCGTAAGTTCTTCAGAGTATGTGCTATCTATTTTACTCATTGCTTGCAATGCAGGGAGAGCTGGAACATCGACGCTGTAAGCGTTTTTATCCCCGGGTCCACAAGGGCCTATATGTCACTGGAATCGCACGTGAAGTTCGCCGTGAACGTATTCTTCAATTCACTGTGAAGAACCAAGCTCTTGCCGTAACTCGTCATACCCACAAGAAACAAAAAACCATGTCAAGAAAATCCTTTGCTATTCCTTTCTCAGAATCAGAACGCCTCCCAGCCAGCCAACCAAATCAGCACCATCAAATATCAGATGACACCCGCCACTCTCATGACATTTCGAGGATGCTTGGGGATTACTATGATGACCCTGCGACCAAGGTATAGAACAGTTTTTTATGTATCTTTCTGTGGCTTACTCCGTTTACAGGATTTTATTCCACGTCTCAAGGACTTTGCCCTTTGTAAGATTCTAAACCAAGAATACGATTTCGATGAAGTTTCTTTCTCCGAAGCCGAACGCGCCTCGATTACCTTTGTCAAGAACAAAATATATCAACACAAAGTGATGCGCGTCAATTACACTACATACGACATGAGAAGGGAGCAAGATTCCCTCAACCCCCGTACGCATGCAAATGTGATGGTTCTCTCACAGGAAAACGAGCCGGATGCACACCCCTACTGGTATGCCCGAATAATTGGAATATACCACACCCTTGTTCGACATGAGAGTTTGTCTGATCCAATTCCAGTTGAATTTCTCTGGGTTCGCTGGTATGGTCTTGACTTGGATCAGACAAGTCGCTTTGGTTGGAAAATGCGCCGGCTTCCGAAAGTGGGGTTTGTCCCTGATCACCCAGATGCTGGCTCTCCAGCGTTTGGATTCCTGGATCCTGCGCAGGTCATTCGGGGTGTCCACCTCATTCCTAGCTTCGCGGAAGGCCTCACAGGTCACCTTCTCGAACCATCACTTGCACGTCTTGAACACGAAGGAGATTTCGACTGGCGATGTTACTATATCAATATGTAAGCCTTTAGTTCTTTTTCTTGATCATTGCGCTCACTATTACCCGTTAGATTTGTTGATCGTGACATGTTTATGCGATTTCGAGGTGGCGGTGTAGGGCATAGTAGTACCCGAGAAGCGACAAATAAGTTCCTTCACGATCGCGACCGGCTAGACAGTCATACTGGACTCCAGGATGAACACGGACCCAACCTCGACAACAGCGAAGACAATGATGGAAACGATGGAAACGAAGGTGACAAGGACAATGAGAGTGATGTTGGGAGTGGGGATGCCAATACTGAGGCTGGCAGCGAGGATGACGGGGAAATTCGGGGCATTGTGGAGGACGGCTTTATTGGAAGTGAAGATGACGAGGATTATGGCTACTACGAGGACCCTGTTGATGACAATGATGACAGCGAACTTCCAGTGGATTGCGCAGACGATGCTCTAGGTCCCGAAGATGGTGAGGGAGATGGAGATGAAATGTACTTACTTGGGTTCGCAGCTCTTTAGGGTATGGGTCTATGAGAGTTCATGCGAAATAGACTCAAATTCAAGTCATCGCCTACCTGAAATAGGTCCAAAAGCAAGGTCTGACAGAGGATATTAATCTCCTCGAACTTGGCTTCTAATATTATATTTTACTCTCCTTGCAAGTCTCATTTCGAGATTCAAAATTCTTCCACACTGTAAACAATCCGTAAACAATAACTTTAGCTGCATTCTGAGTCCTCAAATATTTCTAAATGTATCCACGTCAGTCAGAATTATGACTGGTCTATACAAGCGGCCAGAATGTTTCATGACTCATGAAAGGCGGTTAGAAAAGTTGTGTTGACTTGTTATCCCCACAAAACGATGTATGCTACTCACCTTTTTGCTGATGATATACCCTTCAGCGCTTCTGGAAATCCGCATTTCTTTTAATTGTGCGAATGTAGTAAGTCACCTGACATCAGATAATGTTGAAGGTCACTTCTTGAAGTTCTTCTCTGCCATGAACCTATAATCACGTTGTGTAAACGCTCATTATAAACGTAGTCAACCCTGAGCACTGAGCTTTCGTCTAATCACCTTCATCGGATCACTTTCTGCAGACGCTTGTTAAAACGCAGTATAAACATCCCAGCTTTCGTCTAATCGTCTTCATTGGATCACAACAACTCCCTCTCTTGTACCATGGCAAATCCTTTCAAATACGTTTTCGTCGAGACAAAGTCCAGCTGGTTCATTGGGTCATCCCGCCACTCTCTTTCCTTCTCATCAGACGGAACGACTATAGCTGGGTCAATGGCCATGGACAACCCAAACTACAGTAATGGCCAAGTCGAGTTCTGGGAGACAGCCACTGGCGCCACTACCTCGACATTTAGCTACTGGTCATTTGTGCGCTTTTCACCAACTGACCCGGACATGGCTATCGTCGCGACATCGAAATCCCTTGAAATAGTGAAACGGGATTCGCCAGGAGGAAAGAGGTGGAGCCTCCTTCAGGGAAACCGTGTTAACATACTTGACAGTGCGATGCCTACTTTCAGATCTGACGGCAAGACGATTACCACGCAATGCAGTGATAGACGTCTTCATGAGTACGGCCGAACTAACTTCCAGTCTGAGCTGAGGTATACTGAGAGTTACACCATCAAGGCCTCGAGTGTCGCCGACTGTCCGCTTGAACCCGACTTACTCATTGTTGGCCGTGACAATGGACAGCTTGACATCATATCATACATTGGCGGAAACAACTCTAAATTGCACTGTCAACTCACCCCAGTCGGTTCTGTAAGGGTTTCTGCTTGCGCGTGGTCGCCGGACAGAAAATGGATCGCGACGGGTGACGACGTTGGTGACATCCGCCTTTGGAATGCAGGTGTTACGAGTAGCATCTCATTCGCGAGGCTACTACCCCGTGATCGATTCAACCCCATCACCTCCCTTATCTTTGTGCCGGACAGCACTGGACTCATAATTCTTTGCGGTGGCTATCTTACTGTGTGGGATATTGGGAAAGGTGTATATGTCGAGAACTCTGGGCTGCCGGCTACGGCGATGAGCATAGCCTTGGATGGTCCTCGGAATCGCGTTGCTGTGACCGTTGACGACATGATCTTTTTATACGAGCTCAAGCTACCCCAACAAAGGCTACCAGGCCAGCAGAAGCCACCCCAGCAGATGCTACCGAGCCAGAAGAAACTTCCCCACCACAATCGCCAGAGGAAAGGAAAACTTTCTATACCGTCCGAACTTGCAGAATTCGACATCACCAATAACGTCGTGAAATCGAAACCGGACCCTTTTGTCAGCCTCTACTTCGATATCTACCGTGGTGTATGGAATTCCGACATACCACGCGTTTTCCAGCTCGTCGTCACGATCAAGGCACTACGTCCTACCTTTGATCTACGCAGCAAGACACAAGAAAGGCAGCATTTTGAAGATGTACGTAAATTCATAACTTTTATGCCCTTTGTATACCTATTCACGGTATTTTTTACCAAGTTGCTCACCAGGTGTCTAACCAGGTGGTCTAACTTGTCACACGACAACCTTCTTCCGTTATTGGGTATCGGTATGGACTTTGGTAGATTTCCTGCAATCGTCACCTCGTGGACGACAAACGGTGCGCAGGAACTTACAGTCTATCAATCTTTCCGAAACATACTCATCTGTAATAGGTCTTCTAAGCGAGTACATCAAATCGGATGAGGAGTACGACAAGATGCAACTGGTCGTTGGCGTAGCCAGAGGCGTTGCGTACCTTCACTGTAAGTTATGTCTTTTTCTTATCCTCAGCAGTTATATATCCTCTTCCTCAGCGGAACGCATTGTTCATTCGGATTTACGAGGGGTACGTTCATTAAAGATTTATAATGTTAGCAACGAAATCTGAAATTCAGACTAGTCAAGTTTTTTGGTCGACGAGCTCGGAAACGCACGTCTGGCTGACCCTGGCCTATATTCCGTTCTCGACAACAGTCCTTTACTAGCTAGTGGGACGATGGTCTCATATCGCTGGATGGCGCCTGAGCTGTTAAAACTTTCATCAGCAAAGGCTGATTTCGCGACAGATGTCTATTCCGTTACGATGACTTCCTTGGTATTTGTTTTCATATTCAGGTTGTTACCATTATTGTTGATAATTCCCCATAGGAAATCTTCACGGCAAGCGATCCGTTCGAAAGTGTTAGTGATGCTATGGTTCCAAGCCAGGTTGTTCAGAACCAACGCCCCGATAGACCCGAAGACGTTGGGGATGTGCTCTGGTCTTTGTGGAATGAAGGATGGAACCAGGACCCCGCAAAACGTCCGGACATGGCGAGCTACGTGGGCCACTTGAATCATTTGGTGTAAACAGAGTTTCATTATGTTCCCAAAGCTCTTAGTCTTTCTTGCGAGATTGGTGTGTTCCAAATTATGTCGTTCCTTTCATCCGAAGGAATTATTTACAGGGGTGGATTTGTTTCCACCATTCTTCGGTATCATTGTCATCTCAGGAAAAGAGTGTTGCATTGTTGTTCGCTTTCATAATGAATGAAATAATTGTAAGGAATATTATACTTTCTGAAAAAATAATTATCTTTCTTTTCTCTGCCTTTTTTACTTTTTTGTGCATAGTACCTGAGCTTTGAGCGACATCTTGAATAAAACATGTTACTAACAACTGTTAGCGAGAGCTGCTCTGGTAGAATATGACATTCGCACTATCGAATAAATGATCATCGATCAACCAGAGTTCCCAAAATTCAAGTGCCATTGTTTATCGATTCGTTACATGACATCCAAGTAAACATCGGACCTACTTGTGGCACGCAAGGTGTTGGGCTTGAGAACAGTGTGCGTAGATTTAAATGATCGTTCATCATTTGCTTGTCAGACTGTTATATAGGTCGGAGATCGTATTGTGTCGAATACATATTCAAAGCCTTAGGCAGATGGAAGAATAAGTCCAATTCCTGTGGGGGGTGTTAGTGAGGTAATCCAGACGTGAACTGTGCTCACCTTCAACACCACAACTGAATTCAAAAGTTACCACTGACCGCTCTCGTCTCCCTCTCACTTTCCGTCTACCGTCGAAAAATCTTGCTTTCTTGTTGAAGGATTTGTTTGTCCTGGTGGGAAAGTTTGCGATAGTTCTGGAAGTTAAATCGAGTAATCGTCGCCAGACTGTTGGTCTGCAAAGGTCGCAAAGGCAATCGAAATGAAGTAAAATCACAGTCAAGTCCTTAAGTTCGTTCCAAGCCGCCGTTCTTCTGCCGGTGAATATTTGCTGCGCAAATAGGTGCAATGTTCGGCGGATTTTGACGAAGGTGTCCGGGAACCGGACCGGAGCAAGGACTTGCTCCTGTCGTCGACGACTTCCATCGTGCTTCATACTAACTCTTGAGTCAAAGGAATGTACTGAATGTAAGATTTATGCTCTCTGAAGTAATGATTACTTTTTATTTTCTCTGTTTTCTTACTTTTAGTGCCTGAGCTTCGAGCCACGTCTTGAATAAAATATATTAATAACAACTATTCGCGAGAGCGGTTCTCAGAGGATATGACATTCACAGGTGACCTTGGCCATCATCTACCACTTTCCAGTCAAGTCTCTTTCGAAAAATGTTCCACGGCAACCCTGATCTGTCGAGGTCTTTGCTGTGATCCACCAGATCTGATCAGATCTGATCAGAATTGGTCAGATCTGATCAGATTCCGGTCAGAATTTTTACAAGCCCAAATGGCAGTAATAGGGCCAATTTTTCTGACCAGATTCTGATCAGATCTGATCAGAAATACCAGATCTGATCAGATCTAATCAGATTTAATTCTGACCAATTTCCGAGCAGAATCTGACCATTTCCGAGCAGAATCTGGTCAGATTCCGAGCAGAATTAAGTTAGATCAGCAAATGAATCACTTGAGTTTACTAGAAAAATAATATAATTAATAATATGTCAAGTAGCACAACAAACCAATATATTGAGATTAGATGGCAATGACGTTGTTGCCATCAAAATCATGTATTTTGTTCAGTGCGAGGGGTGTGATCACGTGATCACATGTGATGCGCCCGTCACTGTTTGTTGATCTTGTCTTCTGTTTCTCACACCACCACCCATTTTCAACAATGCCCGTTTCGACAGCCGCCATAACAACGAGGACCATAACCAATGGTAACCCTCCCATCCGAGGGAGGGATATTTTGTTATTTTATTCTATTCTAATTCACTGCTAACATGTTATAATAGGTCATGTATGACGACGACGACGACATACAACATGTACAACGACGACAAACAACCACTACGCCTACAACAACCACACACGACGTGTACAACGACGCAACACATGTACAACAAGAACAACACAAACAACAACCCGTACACGTGTACGATGACGCACACACGTCCACGACAACTACTAGACGCCCACGACGACGAATACCCCCCCACGACGACGAATAGACGCCCATGACGACGAATAGACACCCACGATGGATGAATGCACCCCCACGATGACAAACACCCCCACGATGACAAATATCCGCCCATTAGGACGAATAGACGCCCAAGACGACGAATACACATCCACGACAACGAATATACCCCCACGACGCTGAATTCACCCCAACGACAACGAATGCACCCCCCACGACGACAAATAGACGCCCGAGATGACGAATACACCCCCACGATGACGAATACACCCTGACGATGACGAATACGCCCCGAGGACGACGAATACCCACCCATGACAACAAATAGGCCCCAAGACGACGAATACACCCCCTGCGATGACGAATACACCCCGACGATGACGAATACACCCCAACGACGACGAATACACCCCAACGATAACGAATACGCCCCAACGACGACGAATACACCCCAACGACGACCAATAGACGCCCAAGATGACGAATACACCCCAATGACGCCCAGATGACGACGAATACACCCCGACGACGATGAATACCCACCTATGATGACGAATAGACGCCCATCACCCCCGTTTCACCCCCATCACCCCCGTTTCCACCCCCTACCTATCCATTTCTACACTCTACCCATCCATTTCTACACTCTACTCACCCATTTTTACACTCTACCCACCCATTTTGACCACCTACTACCTTTATTTCATTTTTCTGATATTAACTAAATATATTATTTTGTGATTCTAATGTATTAGTAACTAATCCCCCCTCAATAAACTTCTTAAATTTAAATTAATATGTTTGAAAAGTTAGAAAAGATGAATTAGTAGGAATTGACTTATAAGTATTGCAGTTCTGATCAGAACCAGTCAGATTCTGTGCAGATCTGCTCAGAACTGCTCAGAACTGCTCAGATTCTGAGCAGATCTGCACAGAATCTGACTGGTTCTGATCAGATCTGACCAGTTCCGCTCAGATCTGATCAGATCTGGTGGGGGACAGAAAAGTACTGGATCTGTCGGTTATGGATGCGTATTAAGTGAGATGACGGTGGCGCCACTGATAATGAGAGCGTGTATCGCATTGTCATTTTACGTTGTGAATGGATGAAAAACGGAAGGGTTGGAATAGGTACGTATTTTATATATACTAGCTCAGATCATACCCACTCATAATATCATCTTTTGTCCAAGATTGAAAAGCCCTGTGTGTTCTCGAGTGACTGATAGTAGCGTCAGACGATGCAGAACTGGAACTCACTCGATCGAGTGCAGAGTTTCAAGCCACTTTATTTAATAATAATGCATCCAAATTATCGCCTTAGACTGGCATATACATATCATCAACCTTTTCTAGGTAACGTGAGATTCAAGCTTTTGACCTCCTGCGCAGATCGCCGAATGATATACCCTTCAGCCCTTCTGGAAAGCTGCATTTCCTGGTCTTTCATGCGAATGTAGTAAGTCATCTGACATCAGATAACATCGAAGTTTTGCTGAAGATCACTTCTTCTTTGCCATGAAATCCCAATCGCCCCATAATCACCTTGTGCCAATGCTCGTTATAAACGCAGTAAACCCTGAGCTTTCGTGTAATCACCGTCATCGGATCGCCATCTGCAGACGCTCGTTATAAACGCAGTATAAGCACCTCAGCTTTCGTCCAATCGTCTTCATTGGATCACAGCAACAGTCCCTCATTATTTTGTCCCATGGAAAATTCATTCAAATATGTTTTCATCAAGACAAAGCCCAGCTGGTTCATTGGGTCATACCACTCCTCTCTTTCATTCTCTTCAGATGGAACGACTATAGCCGGGTCAATGGCCATGAACAGCCCCAACTACAGTAATGACCAAGTCGAGTTCTGGGATACAGCCACTGGCGCCGCTACTTCAACATTTAGCTACTGGTCATATGTGTGCTTCTCACCAACTGACCCGGACATGGCGATCGTCGCGACATCGAAATACTTTGAAATGGTGAAACGAGATTCACCAGGAGGAAAGAGGTGGAGCCTTCAGGGAATACGTATTGACAAGCTTGACAGTGTGATGCCTACTTTCAGATCTGACGGCAAGACGATTACCACGCAAAGCAGTGATACTAGACGCCTCTTTGAATACGGCGCAACTGATTTGTACTCTCCTTGGAGCTTTACTAAGAGTGACACTATCAAGGCATCGAGTGTCGCCGACTGTCCGCTTGAACCCGAGTTGCTCATTGTTGGTCGCGAGAATGGACAGCTTGACATCATGTCATACATTGGTCAAAACAACTCTAAGTTGCATTGCCAATTCACCCCAGTCGGTTCTGTAAAGGTTTCTGCTTGCGCATGGTCACAGGACAGGAAATGGATTGCGACAGGCGACGACGTTGGTGACATCCGCCTTTGGAATGCAGGTGTTACGACTAGCATCTCACTCGCGAGGCTACTACCCCGCGATCGATCCAGCCCCATCACCTCCCTTATCTTTGTGCCGGACAGCACTGCATTTATAATTCTTTGTGGTGGCTATCTTACTGTGTGGGATATTGCGAAAGGTGTATATGTCGCCAACTCTGGGTTGCCGGGTATAGCGAAGAACGTAGCCTTGGATGGTCCTCGGAATCGCGTTGCCGTGGCCGTTGACGATATGATCTTTTTATACGAGCTCAAGCTACCCCAACAGAGGCTACCGGTCCAGCAAAGGCTACCCCAGCAGAAGCTACCCCAGCAGAAACTTCCCCACCACAATCGCCAGAGGAAAGGAAGACCTTCTATTCCCTCCGAACTCGCAGAACTTGATATCACCAATAAAGTCGTGACATCGAAACTAGACCCTTTCGTTAGCCTCTATTTCGATATCTACCGCGGTGTATGGAATCTCGACACACCACGCGTTTTCCAGTCCATCGTCACAATCAAGGCACTACGTACTGGTTTTAATCCACGGAGCAAGACACAAGGAAGGCAGGACTTAGAAGATGTACGTAAATTTAAATCTTGATATTGTTTATATATCTATTCACGATATTCCTTTTACCAAGCTACTCACCGAGTGTCTAACTAGGTGGTCGAACTTGTCACACGATAACCTCGTTCCGTTGCTGGGTATCAGTATGGACTTTGGTAGATATCCTGCAGTGGTCACATCGTGGATGCCAAACGGTACGCATAAACTTCAAGTTGCAGTATATCAATCTCTCCGAAACGTGCTCATCTGAAATAGGTCTTCTAAGTGAATACATCAAATCGGATGAAGAGTACGACAAGATGGAACTGGTTGTTGGCGTTTCCAGAGGTGTCGCGTACCTTCACTGTGAGTTATGTCTTTTTTCTTCTAATCCTCATC
>MU130523.1:5009-16548 GCA_015039465.1 Phlegmacium glaucopus | reverse complement strand
AATTCAGAGAGTGGCGATTTCGGGGGCGGAAGTGAAGACCTGGATGGTGTGGTGAGTGTAGGCGAAGACTCTGAGATGCCAGGAATGCGGGATAAAGTTGCTTCTATGCGAAATTTGGGACGGAACTTGTTCCAATCATGCAAGAAGCACCTTCAACCAACGACAGCGTGAGTTGTATGATTAACTTTGACATACAATGAACTTTACTTACCACATCAGATGAACAGAACAATAAAACGTCAGAAATTGGCAAAGGTAGTGTGGACACTGCACAGACACAAGTTCCCGAGTGGTCACGACGTCTGAATCACGCAATGACCTGGAGGTAAATCATGTAGCGGCAACTGAAATCGGTTCAGAAATTCCCAATGATTTGGGGCGGTCGAAGCGAAAAAGGGTTCCGCCGGCAGCTCACCTGTGATCGTGTATGTGACAGGTACATGAACATCAGCTGTGTTCATATCTGACTCACGTGAATTGACATACATTCCCATGAAACTACAAAACGTTGTCTCATACATTTGGCGGTGTAGCCCCACGAGGCTGATAGACAGTGCCAGGAACGCAACAAGTCGGCGTTTGAAAGCTAAGGCACCGTGACGCCCTGAAAAAACGCCACCTGGTAAGAGAACGAAGTCCATGAATGGAACTCGTAACCTGACCTAGAACGCACGTGTACGGTAGCCATATTATGGCACCGTCCATGCCGTACAATACGGTCAAGGTGCGCAGCCCTAGTCGTGGGCACTGTGCGCAAGTTTGAAAATTTCATTGATTGTCGAAACAATTGTTTCTTTGACTCTCATGCTTCCTTCGAGCCGGAAGTTTACTCTGGCCACCGAAAAATGTCTAGTGAATTTCACGATGACTGATGCAAGGCCTCCCTGGATAAGATAAGATTGCGCCACAAGAAGAGCTGTCAATCATCGATCGATTTGTGGAGCCGCAGTCTGGGCTGTCAGTGTCAATCATCGATCGCTTTCTGGGGTACTCGCGTGGAAATGTGACTCTCAGCCACATCAAATATTGCTGCGAATTTTTTGTGCAAACCACCTTGTAACAGCCCTAAGTATCTTATAACTTGTATCCAAATTATTCAATGTCTTAGTAGACAATTTTGACTGAAAATCAGGTCTCTTTCTTCCTCATCGATATCTTTCAATTCCACCGCATGGGTCTCCAATTAGCGCACATTTTCAATAACTTCGTGGTTGCTTTGTTTTTCCAGACTCCGGAACAGCGGGTCGAAGGTTTGAAAGCCCCAATGGAAGCACAAGCTGACTGTTCAAATAGGATTGTTTCAAGGTCCATTTCTGGTGAAAAGGAAGCATAAGGACCGTGGGACAAATCCAGGCCATCCTTATCTTGCACGAATGTTTTTTGACGTGTGCTTGTACTTCCAAATGGAGTCGCCAGGCGCCTAGTATAAGAGCCTCTCTATTTTCCATTCCAGACTGCAGAGCCTGCTCTAATCCTACAGGATGTCTTTGACTGGCGAGAAACGCCTCGTATCTGTCGCCTTCCCGAATGTAGCCATCATTAACTCAAGCCAAGGTTGTTTATTTCTCTTAATGCATTGTCCCCAGCTAAACTCACCTTGTGACTTTGTGTAGTTATTGTTGAAGAGCTCCACCCTCTCCACACAGAATGCACCCAAAGGGTAAGTCCATCCGAATGTGAATTTAACCTTACAAACCCCGATCTTTAGTGGACTGTAGCGGTGAAGGGCGACTTCTACACCTTCCAGAATCACACTGGCGGCGGGGGGTATTTGTCCGTTAGCAGTGATGGAACGTACCTCATAACCACAGCCGACGACCCACGGTCGTGGGATATCGTAGAGGTTGACGCGGAGAAAGGTTATTATAAGTAGGAGCCGAGCCAGCTTTCACTTTGTACTGCGCGGAACTCATGTCTTCTCAGGCTTCAAATCGCCAATGTTGGAACTGTTGCCAGTTTACCATCAGGCGATGACCATACCCGGGTCCTTGTGGCTAATTATCTAGGGCAGAAGGAACAATGGATGTTGCAGGACTACCCTGATGCAGGCTCTAGTAGTGATGGAGACTTCAGTAACGTGGCTGGCCCCGCTGCACCCGGATGCCCAGGATATCGCCAGGCCTAAGATATCAAATCAGATAAGACCTATGTCACGGTGTAGCTCAACCTAGCCCGATGTACTATATTTTTCTTTCTCTTGTCGTGGGGTTGCCAATGTGGCTGAGCGGGGGAACTTGCAGTCTCATTGGCAATATCACGATCATCTCACCTATTAGCCCTTCGCCTCGTATACGATATGTCTTTCGTTCAAGCATTTCTTTCTATACGAGATCGTGTACTATCTAGTGAATCTCATCTATTGTGTTCCATTACCGCCGTCTGCACCCTTTCGACATACTAGTATTCATCGGAATATAGAAGTTCTATGTTCAGGTATGCGTGAACATCGACTCGAGCATATCGATCAGTATGAGATTGTATTCAGTCATGGTATGCGGTGTATACTACGTCTCTCCGGCTCGGCCACCGCTCCTCAAGTTCGCCACCAATAAGGCGGGACTTCGCGGGGAGTTTACGCGCTGTGGAGTGATTACAGTTCCAATATAAATCAAATGGAAGATCCAGCCGTATCTTACTAAGTAAAGATTTGTGCCTTCGATTTTGGGCAATGATCAACAATCTCATTTATCTGCGAGAGGTTAGGCTTCCTCGTCAGGCTATGATGCTGTAGTTTTTTTGCAAAATATATCTCTTATCCGATCAAACGACCACGCGAGCTGTCACGTTAAACACAAGGCGTAGTATATGTTCGCCAAAAGTTGGCCTATGCCATCAGGAAAATAGATTATAGCATATTGCCTTATTGAGGCTTACTTGGACTTGTTTGCCTTATATGTGCCTTATGTCTGGATTGGGCCTTGCGAATGATCTCCGTGTCTGATAGGCCAGACACATTCAGACGTAAGACAGGACCCCTGAATATACCCTCAGACCCCGTATCCGAAAAGTCAAAAATTTTCCAATTTTTATCCGGACAGTTTTGGCCAATTTCTATCCGGATGCGGATATGGCATATAAATATGGCTATTTCTATTTTTTTTTGCTCGCGGGGCCCTGCGGGGCCTCAAGAGCACCTGTAGGACACCTTATAAGTAAAAAGAAGTAACTTAAATGAAAAGAATATAAAAATCCATTATATATGCTAATTTTCCATAAATTTACATCAGCAAATTCAGGAATTTCCCATAGATCATCACAGTCATGTCACCCAAACTCATAGTTTCCCATAGATAGTCACAGTCATGTTATAGTTTCTCATAGTCACATTACTCAATTTTTTTTTTTTTTTTTTTTTTTTTTTCATAGTCACATTACTCAATTTATAGTCGGTTATAGTTCTATAGCATCCATGCCATGCTTGCTGTGCTGTCCAGCATTACTTTGTTACGCTATCACACTACTCACAGCTTTGTCACATGGTGACATAGATAATATTTTTTCATTAAGTTAAATAAACCAGCCCTAAACAAAGTCCGTGCACGACAAAAAATTACTAAACATTCAACTTCAACGTTTCAACCTCACCACACCACCACGCAACGACAACCACCCTCATGTCACCTGCTAACAACCACATCAATGGCCACAATGATGACATCAACATGTCAACAAGGAGGACAAACGACACTGGCTACTACCACTACCCAAGGACCGAGCGATGACGATGACAACGGCAACAACAACAACAACGGCTGGCTATCAAGTATGGGTTTTTTTTGTTTTTTTTTTTTTGTTTTTAAATTTCATTCATAATTTCTACTAACTATATCCAAGCAGTCAATATAGCACTCTATAGCATTAAGTGGTTTTCAGGTAGCGTTACTGTGACACTGGACAGCACTATAAACCAAAGAACCTTTTCTATGGTTCTATGGTGCTGTCCGGTGCTGTCCGGTGCCGGTAAGCTGGCCCCGAGTTTACTGATGTAAGCTACTCCTCGTCTTCTTCAGGGGTCTTCTTCTTTCCTGCAAGAGCTTTCAAGGCTTCAAGGACCTTCTTACCATTGTCCTTAATTTCCTTAAACAGTTTCCAGTCATCCAAAGATAATTTGAGGCCGGAGGGAGTCACCTCCGGAGCATGTTTGAGAGCACATAGGAAAGCAGAGGGTGGGAGATGATTGAAGTGGAGAACTGGAAGGGGTTGAGCATGTGGAGTAGCACAAAATTGAGCACCGAGTTGGTGCTCAAAGACCTGCATGGCAATATATGAAACAGCCATGATATTGGATGAGTCTGTTACATCACTGTGCCATCCGTTTTTACCACCTGTCTTTGCATATATAGATTTTATTAGATTTACATAAATGGCTGAATCAACAAAAACAATAAATGACTTCAAGTAAGAGGAGACCAACCTTTGCAGACAATAAACTGATTGAGAGTTGGTGAAAGTGCAATCCCATACCCTCCGTGACTTGAAGTCTCTCCAGCTATGCACAGCAGAGTCAATGTGGTGATACAGCCATCTCCAAGGGCATCAGGCAAGCCAAATTTCTTGAAAACTTCCAAACATCGTTTCAAGGCCTAGGAAATAGCATTAAAAACTGTCATAAATGCTTGATTACATGCATATACTTTCTTCATGTTTGCATTAGCAACTACTACCGCGTTGGCAGAATTTCCAGCAGTTAGTTCTGGTGCTTCAACCCCATCTATCTCACCTATCCTTCCACCAGGCGCTGGATTTCTCTCTGTCCACCGGTGAAGTTGATCTGCGCCTGTGCCTACACCTTTCTCTCCTTGCTCTCAAATAATATTGGAAAATCCCTTGAGAATGGCCTGTCGATCTGTCAAGTCATTGTTCTTGGGCTCGAGGCAGGTCATCATCAGCGTCTTCAAGGAGATCTAGTGCCAATTGATAGTCATCTAAGCCATCACTGTCAGTGTCACTACCAATATCTGAGTCGTTGTCATTGCTTGACTTCAAGTCATGGCCTTGAAACAGCTGATCGACATAGTCATTGAACCAAGTTCGGATGCTGGGGAGGCGATCTGGAGTGGCTGCTTCGAGATTGGATGCTGTCACTCCTGGTAGTGCAAAAAGCGACTCAGCTTCTCCATATGTACAGACAGCGATGTCATTAATATCACTGTTAGTTGGGTAAGTTGAGAGAGCTTGGATGTCAATGCCACGTGTATCTGTATATGTGTGGTTGTATCCACTTGCTCTTGCCTTTCCATCAGAGAATTTTGAAGATAGTACAGCCTGTTGCAACTTGATGAAAAGCTTCAGGACCATGTAATAAAAGTCAAGCATTGTAAAATCTTTGATGATCAGCCGACATAAGCCAAAAATGTGTTCGATGACTTCAGTGGATAACAACCAAGGAAGAAGAGGCTGAATGCCTCCAGAATAGTCACAATAAATGATGACAACTTGAAGGAATCCATGGATGAGAGTACATGTGATGTCAGCACACTGAGGCAACACATAATGTCTTGATTTTGGGTACTTTGAGAGCTCCAGAAAAATTTCCCAGAGTTCAATAAAGAAATGAGCACAGAGGATAAGCTGTACATGGGCAGACAGTGAAAGTGAACGGTTTTGGTAAGCATTTATGACCTCACCACAAATGAAGAGAAAAATGATGAGACCAAGGTGCTCTGGATGGTTTTTTGAAAGCCATTCTAAAGTTGCCCCTGAAAATAATCGAGTGGTGGCATTATCATCCTGTTGATCTAATTTCTGAACATTGTGGGTGTAAATAGGTGAGTCTGGGGCAGCTGCAATTTTACAGACTTGTGAAAATACAGCAACATCTGTGGGAAATGTGAGAAGTCTAGCACCAGAAAAGAGATTGTTTTGGAAGGTCTTGAGCAGATGCTTGGGGTCTTGGATAGTTGCAATAGGTTGATTTCCAAAGAATGGTATCTTGATAACGAAGTCCTTTGCACCACGTCTATTATAGGGATATTTGATGGCAATCCTCACTAGTGTTTGAAGGTCCGGTTACGAGACCGGAAAAAGACTGTAACCAGACCGGACTAGACCAGAAAAAGACTGGTCTCGATTGACCGGTCTTTTGAGGTTTAGACCGGTTTAAACTGGCAAACGGGTAGCCCTAATTTACCCCTTTCCAACGAGCCCAAGATCATAAAACTCCAATAAAAACTGGCTGAGAAATAAATAGATCTGTAAAATAGTTTACAATATTCGCTAAAATAAGGCATTTTACTAATATTACTGTAGAAAATCCAAATCGTAACGGAATTTAGCGTTCATGGGCTCGTTCGGAAGCTATTATTAAACTAAAAAACCATTTATGATACAAAAATATATATTTGTGTGCAGAAAACTGGTTACAAACTGATTAAGACCAGTTAGGACCAGGACCAGTCCTAGGACCGAAAAAAACCGATGTAAACCGGTCTGAAGCGGTCCAATCCAGTCTTTTTTGGTCCTAGGACCGAGGTGGACCGGTTATGGTCTTGGTTAAAGGCCCTGAGGGTCAAAAAACCGGACTGGACCGGACTTTTAAACACTAATCCTCACAGTAGAAGTGGCATGTTCTTCAAGTAGATGCTGGGTAGCACATTCAACATTGCTTCCATCAGCAGCATATGAGGAAATTTTAACGCCTCAAGCAAGAAAGCCAGAGATAATCTCCCATAGATATTCCAGAAGATCTTCTGCACAAAGATTCTCAGGGATTGATTCAGCAGCTACAATGATGGTTGGTATTTTGGGAAGTGGGACCTGAATACACCATAAACGAAGCTAGATGGCAGATGAATTAAATTAATATAGTATTAGAATTATTCAACAATATAATTTTACAAACCTTTGTTGCTTTTTTTAGGTTGTTCTAGTTCACCACAAGTTGAAATGCTTCATGGTCAAGTAACTGCAGTGGCTGTCCAACATGCCCTATCAATAAATATCCCTCACAATCTTGATCATATTATGGGCAGAGAGAAGCAAGTAGTTTTGTATCATCGCAACTGAGAGTGACAGGACCATTGTACTGTAATTGATTTAACTTTTGTATAACCAAGGAAAAGGTTTGCTCTTGGATTCCTATTGCAAATTGACATTGATGAGATCGATGTAACCTGCAAGTGATGTCAAAATAATGTCTTAAATGTTTAAAATTTAAAAATTGTACTTGAGAGTGCATGGATTGGGCTGTGGAAGAAACTCTCTAAGAGCATTTATAGGCCTTTGGGCTAGTATGACATGCGCAAATTTGACTAGGTCAGGCACATATTTAAAGTTTTGCATGCCAATATTTTGAGCCTCCTTCTCTCTTTTGACAACAACTGCTTGGAGCAGGAGCCCGAATATATCATCACCTTTATATTTTCCAGAGGCAACTCCTTTACAATACCAAATCAGTGGACTATTGGATTTATCCTATTGAAGCTGATCAGCTGCAACATCCATGATAAATATCAGCCACTACACTCACCTCGATGATCTCACAAAGTCCCTTGCAACATCCAAAAAGAGATGCCAGTCGGTCATTACGATACTTGTTGTTGGTGTACTTATAATTTTCATCAGCTGGGCGAGGCTTCTGAAGTACATTCTTGAAAACCTTTAAACTTAAAAGGTCATTGCAATTTGTACATGGTAATAGCTGAGGGTCTGCCAAGTCTGTTGTTTTAGCAGTTGATGTCAAAGGGTTATATCAAGCTTGTTTTGAACACTTGGTCAAATAAACTGCTCCTTCCATATAATGATTGTGCCAAAGCCATTCATGATGCTGAGCCATTTTAACCTGCCGTTTATGAGAGTTGGAAAGCTTTCAGTATTTTTCCCAAAGACTCAGCAGCCAGAGAAGAGATGGAAGGGCCTCCCCCACCTTGCACATCAGGAAAAATGACTTGTGCCCTAGGCTGTCCTGAAATGTCCTGGGGTGCCCCAGGCAGCTCAGGGCGCTCAGGTCAAGAGGTCGCCCTGGGGTGCAAGTTACCTATGTATGGAAAGTCTTAGGCTGTCCTGGGGCAACCTGAGAGCAACCTGAGGCAACCTGAGAGCAACCTGAGGCAACCTGAGGCAACCTGAGGCAACCTGAGAGCATCCTGAGGCAACCTGAGAGCATCCTGAGGCAGCCTTAGTCCCTTTGGATCTGATGCTAGAAAACATATATAAACCAGATATTTGAATGGTCTCACACAACAGAATAATAATAATAATAATAAAATTATATTCAATTATTCTAAACATCATATATAGTACTAGTAATAAAATAATAATAAAATAGTGATACATAAATATACTAGTATAATACTGGGGAAGTAGGAAATAAGAAAACAAAATTGTGGGTGGTTTATATATCTTTTGGATGGCGCACAGACCATTGGTCACATGATCACAGATAAGCATGATTTCAAGCATATGGTGCTGGGTCAGGGTAGATTACATAAATTCCAAAAAAGGAAATTTTTTAAAGATGGTAGAGAATTGTTTTAGGACCCTGAATATGTTTAAATTATATTAATAGCAGCTCTCCTTATTGAGAAAACTGCAAAATACTTTTCCTGGACACGGCGGTTAAAGATTTTCTAGCAAAATTCATAAATTCTAAGGGACTCCCAGGGCCTCCTGATGTGATTTGGTCCAGATGGTCAATGCACCAGGATACACTAAAGGTGTCCTGAGAAAATGAGTGACACTCAAAATTTTACCTGTGCTGCTCTAGGATGTCCTGAGGTGTCCTGGGGTGTCCTGGGATGTCCTGGGATGTCCTGAGTAGTGATGTGATACTAACAAATTACCCAAGGCTACCTAGGGCCAAAATCATTTTTCCTGATGCACTCCAGTACACTCGAGATAGGCCTCAATCAATGGGTATGATGCCTCATGGAGACCCAAGCAAGGAAAGGTTGTATTGGATATTGGTGTAGTGGACTTTAAATTGGAACTTGGAGCTGCCTTTGCAAAAAAAGTGTCTATAGTTTTCATACAAACAGCAGGGAGTTTGTGAGATTTTGGAGTTCCTTTACATATTTCTATATGGTTCTTGAAGTTCCTGGTATTGTATGATTCTTTCATTTTCAATTCCTTGCCACACTTGAAGTGATGAACCATTTTCAGATCAATGATTGTTGAATTAGGGTCAAGTTTGAGGATTTTATTGTGAAATTTGAGATCTCGTTCAGTTGATTGCACAAAGTCGCCTACAAGAAAGTGTCTATTCTGGATTCATGACCAAAGAGTTGACTTCACAATAGGAAGTCCTTGTCGAAATGACATTGATGTGTTGTTACCTTGGTCCAGTTTTGGTCCTTTTCATGGGAGCATGTCTTCATTATCAATGGGGGAAGTGCGCTTCTTCTTCTCACCGCCGCTACTACCACCCTTCAAATTTGGTTTTTTTGGTACTATGGGTTGGGCAGTCACAATCATGGCCAACACAGATCCCAACCCAACAGGACCAACCACCGGTTCAAAGTTGTCGCTAGGTGACACATCCTCGAAAGCTTGAACAAGTCCAACAGGAGAGCTGCTATCAGGCGCCAGGTTGAGGAGATGCGACAAAGATTGCAGGTGGGATTCTCCAGGTAATGTCTCATTTTTGATAATTTTCAAGACAGGATCAACCATTGGTACAAAGTTATCATTACTAGGTGACACATTCTCACTATCAGGAGCTGGATTGAGGAGATGTGACAAAAATTGTGGGCAGGACTCTGCAGGTAATGTTTTATTTTTGGGAAATTTTGAAGGCATCGCAGGATTGCTAATAGGTCAATAAGGTGTATACTTTTCAGACTTGTTGACCTATTGTTAGGGGACACTCATTCTGTCCACCCCTAGTTACATTTAGCTACTCATACTTTCACTTTCACTCTATGATTGTATCACCTGCCGCATTCCCCATCCTACCCTTTACGGACTCCCTCTTATTGTTGTAGTAATTGACACTTCACCGATGACATTGTGAGATGTCAGCTTCTATTCTCGTACTTATCACATGCACCCTACCTTCTTTTACGTCCTAGCCATATATAGTTGTATTGGCTGAATATAGGGCTTGATGAGAAGGATACAAGTTGAGGTTCTGAAGAGGCACAGTAAGGCCAAAGAGGCAGATATGAGGTTTGGGTAATGGTGAAGAAGTGGTGATGGTGATAAGAAACAGTAGTAGGAAGGGTGGTAGTCAGTAGTATGGACGGTACCTAATAAGTGGGTTCTTACGTCCTGGAAAGGCCCTCGTCTTGCGTCGTGAATATAAATAGAAAATATAAAGCCAACGATAAGGAAATAAATAAATTCATGAGCTTTGAACATACAAAAGGGAGTCAAGTTTATAGTTGAATCAAATGAGGAGAACAAGAAGGAGATTCAGTGACTCCAGAAGGCTGAACAATGAAAGAAGAAGGCAAGGCTTTAGTCCTGTGGAATCCTCGACCCGCCGTGTCGTGTGTGCGACTCCGGTTGCAGGAAAGGCCCAATGATAAGGCCAAGGAAAGACCAAAGAAAAGAAGCCCTATGACACAGGACGAAGGTAAGGCAACTACATGGACGCCACCCCAGTCTGGCGTACATCATGCATCAAGCACCCCAACTACATCAAGAGAAGTCATCCACTATCACTCCAAACTACTCCACGCTTCCAAACGAAATTTCACGCTCTATTACGCGTCTTTTTCGCTTCAAACGTCCTACTAAAAACCCCTCACGTTCACATCGAATCATGCTACAAGGTTTCCACCCTAGTTTTGACACCATTAAACAGGCAGAGAGGAGAGAGGGAACAATGGAATGAACGATGACGATTATTATATCATTGATCGTTATCGATTCACGCCTTTCCACTTTGTCCTTACATTTTACACCCAATTTCGCCTCAGTGTACCCAGGCCATAAAACCCTTACTTTGTATCCTCTATTCTCGGTTTATTTACCTCTGTTCTATTTTTATTTCCACTACTCATTATGTCAGTGGACTCACTGGAAACAACCTTCACACAAATTTCTAACACTCTTGACGACCATTGACACTTACTATTACGCTTACAACCACTACTGACGTTCATAGACGTTACTAGACGCTCATAAGACGCTACTAGACGCTCATACACGTTACTAGACGCTACTAGACACTACTGGACGCTACTAGACGTTCATAGGCGTTACTATACACTCGTAGACGCTCGTAGACGCTCATATGACGCTTCCAACACTTTGACGTTTTTACCACACAAATGTAGGGATCTGTAGAGGACCCAGGATAGTGGTAGACAAGGTAGACAAGGTAGACAAGGCAGACAAGGTAGACAAGACCTCATTGAGGCTGCACTGAAGGAACAAAGTTTGAATTGTTACTGTTTCTTATCACCACCACCATTTCTACACCATTACTCAAACCTCTCTACAGTCTTCTCAGCCTTACTATGCCTTTTCAGAGTCTCAGCCTACATCCACCTCATCTTGGTCTCTGTTCCCTCTCGTGACCTTTCCTCATGTCTGATGGCCTTGGTTGAGGCAGCCTCAGCCTGGCCTCATTACATATTGCCTTACATTGTCACAC
>MU130517.1:0-18324 GCA_015039465.1 Phlegmacium glaucopus | reverse complement strand
CAGCTGCCCACCATACTCCCATCGCCAACGGTCCTGGTCACAATTCAGCTCCTCCAACAGCCCATCCTCATTGTCCCACCTGCGGAAGGATCAGTCCCCCTCATGCTCCCCGCATACGCTTATATCAGTCCAACTCGAACTTAAACTACTAAAAGCTCATGTCCAAGATGTCGCTCGCGTCCGCAACGCTGTTGCACGAGGCGTTCTTATTCAAAAGATTACGGTCCCCGTTCAGGGTGTGGTCATGGTTAAACTCAAGGACGTCATGAATACCATGGTATATTCGTTATTGTTTTCATTCATCCATGTCCTAAACCATTCCTAGAAGGACAAATTTCAAAGGACTCGTGTATCTGAAGTCAGAACTGAAGGGTACGCATCGATCGATCAAGCGACATCAGGCTTATCCCACTGAACAGAACACTTGGCAGACAAGCTCTTGTTATCGACGTCGAGGGCACAGGTCTAGAATTGACAGTCAACGATTGGCAGCAAAACATCTCAAAGTTCGCCACTTACTCGTTATACATCTATACTCTCCACTAACCGTTTAATTGTTCACTAGGTACGATCTATAGTGAAAGTGACCAAGGCAGTCGCACTGGGATACCTCAGTAAACAAATTTAAGTGGATGCTCGCGATGAAATTCTAGATCCCAAGAATACTCTCAATGGAATGGTGATTAGTTCGCTGTGGTCATATTTTCCCTGGACGCGGACTGATTGTTTTGTCAGATTACGAGCGCTGGCGGTGGGAGCCGTTGAAGTCACTTTAAGAGTCGGAAGTAAAGGCAAACTAGGAGGTCAAGTGCATGTATCGGACGTGGAAGGGAGTGTGGTTGAATTTGGTGCGGAACATATGTAATTTGTGTTTTACATGACGGTCTTGATGAAAACCTTTCTTTTGATAGGTCAATCAAATGTGTGCCTCCCTTACAGATCAAGTACGGTCAATTGCAGTTGTCACGACCGCCGTCGCTAGGGGTGATTTGACCCAGAAGATCGAGAATCGTCAAGGTGAAATGTCAACATTGAAAGGTATTTTTTCTTCACTGGATTATGGACTATTCCAACTATCATGCTTTATAGGACCCGTCAATTCCATGTGGACCAGCATTCGAGTCAAGAATAGGATAGCACGAGCCTTCAGTAAGCTGACCTCAATGAGATGCGTTTAATGATGGACGTTTTCGACATTCCCACGCTCGACGGCATATCTACAAAATCTAGTTCTAGCTATTCCTTGTGATCATCTATCTACCATCTCGATATCGTCGCTTAGTCTAACGCCAATATCATCGTCCGAGTCTCTATTCACGATATCGACATCTCTCGTTTCTGGTATTGGATTTGGATTGTTAGCCACAAAGTGCAAACTCCCGACTCGGACGGTAGATTGTATCATAGATTCCTTGTCGTAGAACGACAATTGTGTTATACCCTATACAGGACCTTGTTATCAGTAAAATAAGAAGTAGCAATGACTGATATTTAATCACATTGAGCATTTGGTGGATATAAATGATGATATCATAAGCTTCATCGACAGTGTCCGTCTCTGGAAGAATGCTAACCACGATCCGAGCCAATTGGATTGAAAACAATATCATGCCAGATTCAATTAGTACGAATATGACAGTCCGAATTTTCCTCCCCCCAGTGACGCCCAAAGGCCACGGCTATCCAATACCCCCAGCCATGTTGCACAGGTTGGCCTGAGAAACTGTACAATGAGCTGGCACCCGCCAGCCACATAGCTAGAGGCAATGAATTGAAATTAGTTAGTCAAATAAGATACATTAACTGACTTAGGAATACAAATGCAGAGATTGAAGGAAGGATCACGACATGGATATTGCAACCCCACACAATCCAGCAACGGTAGATCTTTAAGATTTGCTTGAATAAAATAAATGATCGTAGTAGTTATACATACTAGGATAGACTGAGCTATGAAATCGCAGAAACCAGTTACTGTGCCTCGAATAATAGATATGTCGAAGAATGCCGTTGGATTGCTACGAAACTGCTAACCAGAAAATGTAAAAAGAGATTGTTATTGTTACCGGTGGAATTTTTGCTAACATTATATATGAAAAGTGTCATATCAAACACAACGGTGGCAACAGATAGAACATATAGACCACACAGAGCATAGAAAAGGATGTTTTTCCTCTTGTTGGTGCTTTTTTTTGTTACCCAGTGGTCTTGTAAATACAGGGCGAATATGCCAGAATACAGTCCTGGGACAGGTTAATATTACACTCCTTTAGTAGGGGCCGTGAAAGTTGTACAAAAGATATCTTACCGTAGAGAAAGCCTTCGAGACACACTCCAAGGAAGATAAAGTCTCCAGTAGTTAGCTTCATTATTTCGTGTCTGTTGTAATGACCTATTGAATCTCTGACCCTTGCTTTATAAAGAGTCTAGTATTTATTTCAAATACAGTAACTGAGATATAAAAGCTCGAAGTTCACAACGACCTTAACAAACTGTCGCCGCTATAATCAAATTTTTGATCAGGTAGAAATGTGTATCCCATCGCCATGTATACATACTAACCAGTTTGACGCAGAAGATGGTTATGCAACCCATGCCTGGCCTCAGACTAGCTTCCATCATAGTGATTATCATATCGATCAAATTCATGATGGTAGCCAGACTACTCCGACGGCAAGTGAGCTACTGGCTTCCAGTTGCTAACATAAACTCACCTCTGTTAAAGTCGAACGCCCAGTTACAACTCGAATCACGAAAACGACGGATTCAACGAACGGAAACCAATTTTTTCGTTGACGGTGTTGGAGGAGTGACGCGCATGCCGTACTTGATGAACCTTTGGATGCGATGGATGAGGCTATTGTTGATATAGCAGCCAGACGACAACACGGGTTGTTTCATTGGATCTACTAGACGAGAGGTGAGTTATTGACTCGTTTTCCTTTCTTTTCAACATCAGCTCACCTCTATTCAATGAATTCGACCAACGTCAAATCTTTGATAGGTTTGAAATATCGCTTTTCTGATTATTAACGCCTGATCAATACTCCCATCTCAACGCCATCAATGTGCGAAGATGAACAATGCCAAATAGATGCTTCAGACGACGGGATATGGTTGTTATCCATTTTGAAGGCCTTTGGCGACTTGGTATCTGATAAGTGAACGAAAAAAGAATAAAGTGAAGATGCTGCAGACAATGGATTGAGTATTCGATCAAAGAAATCTGAAGGAGATATCTACCAAACTCACATGGCTGTCCTGTGATGTGCAAAATCACACAAGCGGTGGGTCTACGATTAACGCAGTATGTTGCCGTATACATGCTAATGTGCGTTTGAACTAACACTTTCGTGTTCGATCTTTGTGATCGACTTGTAGGTGTGAGCTGAAGAACGGTCTGAGTGGGATGAGAGAGTTTAGCTGCCGTGTATTACTTGTACCATCTGGTTTGTATGGGAGAGGGCCGTTTTCAGTGGTGAGATGATAGAGGGTAGAGAGGAGATATTATGTTAAGGTACCTTGGACCTTGGTCTCAAGCCAGGCTCTTATTCTTTGCAGCCATCGTCACCTCCATTCGCCTTAAGACCTGGAATTGGGAAGTTGATGGTGGTGGCCAATTTGCCACAGATATGTTCTGATAGTGACTCTCCAAACGACAGAGATTGGGTAAAAGGTCAATGATTCAATATTTCAGGCGATCACATGACAATCTCTCTCGCTGGTCTGCCATCGTCCATTGATCCTTCCAGTATATTCTCTCGCACTTACAGAAATATGAAAGTTTATCGGGCTCACGCTGCCACAGCCGCCAATCATACTCTCATCGCCAACGGTCCTGGTCACAATTCAGCCCCTCCAACAACAGCCCATCCTCATTCCCACCTGCGGAAGGTTCAGTCTCTGACCCCCTCATGCTTCTCGGATACTCTTATATAAGTCCAGACTCGAACTTAAACTACTAAAGGCTCAGGTCCAAGGATGTCGCTCGCGTTTGCAATGCTGTTGCACAAGGCGGTCTTATTCAAAAAATTACGGTCCCCGTTCAGGGTGAATACCATGGTATATTCATTATTGTGTCCATTTATCCATGTCCTAAACCATTTATAGATGGACAAATTAGGACAATTCGCAAAGGAAGTCACTCGTGTATCTCAAGAAATCGGAACTGAACAGTACGTATCGATCGATCAAGCGACATCTGGCTTATCACACTGAACAGAAAACGGTGGCGGACAAGCTCCCGCTCTCGACGTCGAAGACACATGGCGAGAATTGACAGCGGTAGTCAACAAATTGGCAGCAAATTTAACATCTCAACTTCGCAACTCACTCGTTATACACCTATAACTCTCCATTAACAGTTTTACTGCTCACTAGGTACAATCTATAGCGAAAGTGACCAAGGCAGTCGCACTGGGAGATCTCAATGGATGCTCGCGGTGAAATTCTAGATCTCAAGGATACTGTGAATGGAATGGTGGCAAGGTTCGCTGTGGTCATGTTTTCTCTGGACGCGGACTGATTTTTTTATCAGATTACGAGCGCTGGCGGCAGAAGTCACTCGAGTCACTTTACAATTCGGAAGTCAAGGAAAAGTAGGAGGTCAAGCATATGTACCAGACATGGAAGGAGCGTGGTTGAATTTGGTTCGGAATGTATGTGTTTCTGTTTTGCATGACGCTCTTGATGAAACCCTTTCTTTCGATAGGGTCAATTGAATGTCTTCCTCGCTTACGGATCAAGTATGGTCAATTTCAGTTGTCACAACCGCCATTGCTAAGGGTGATTTGACCCAGAAGGTCGAGATATCCGTCGACGGTGAAATGTCAACATTGAAAGGTATTTTTTTCTTCTTGACTGGATTATGGACTATTCCAACTATCATGCTCTGTAGGAAGCGTCAATCCCATGTTTCGTGAATGAGGTTGTTGGTAGTGGTGGCCAATTTTCCACAGGATATTGTTGGACAGGGGCCTGTACCCAGTAACCAGCGACCAACGACGGAAATTCGATGGTGGGAATCAAGGACCGAGGTCTAAGGAGTCAATGATTCCATCATGGTATAGTACCTATTTCATGGGTCTATTCAGAATGAGAGAAAGACGGTACTTGAGTCAAGAGCAGGGCAGCACGAGCTGGCTCTACAGTGAGTTGAGCAGAATAATATGCATTTGACGATGGACGACGAGGAGTATTTCCCATGCCACAACGAGATCTATGTTCTATCATCTATCTACCATCTGGATATCGTCGTTTGGTCTAATGCCAATATCATCGTCTCTATTCCCTATATCGACATCTCCCATTTCCGGATTTGGATTTGGATTGTTATCCGCAAAGCGCAAACTCCCGACGCTAGATTCTATCATGGATTCCTTGTCGTGGAACGACAATCCCATGGAGACCCGCACCAAGATGATTGTAGGTGTTATACCCTAGGAACTCATGTTATCAGTAGAATAAGAAGTAGCAATGACTGATGTTGTAATCACATTGAGCATTTGGTGGATGGTGACGATGATACTAAATGCTTCATAGGCAGTGTCCGTCGGTGGAACAATGGCAACCACGAGCCGAGCCAATTGGATCGAAAACAACATCATGCCAGATTCAATTAGCACGAATATGACAGTCCGAATTTTGCTCCCTCCAGTGGTACCCAAAGTTTGGTCAAGATCCGACTCCGCGGATTTGACTTCACGGTACACATTGAAGATCTTCCACACGATCAAGCCTGTCACCAGAGCATTCACAGTCATGGACATGGCGAGACTTGCTACAACCAGCCAATCCCCCCAGTTAGGTCCTACATTTGGGTCTGAGGCAATTTGAATGGAGCCGACACTCGCTAGCCACATAGCTAGAGACAATGGATTGAGATTGGCCAGTCAAATAAGATAGGTTGACTGACCTAAAAATACAAATGCTAATATTGAAGGAAGGATCACGACAGGACCCCGGGCAATGCCAGAAAATGCCAGATCCCGAAAATGGGGTTTCTGTCCGGACACAATTTGGCTGTTTTTGTCCGGATGGCACCTGGCCTCCTCCCAAAATTTTGGTTTTTGTCCGGGTATCGGGATCTGGCCATTTTTTGGCTGAAATTTGTCCAGATTGACAGACCAAGCCTCCTAGGTGCCAAAAAATCATTTCTGGCGCTTGGAAAACTCTCAGAAGGTCATCTACGTGAAAATATAGTTGATTAACTAAATTTTGTATCGAAACTCACAACAAACTCACAATGACCCCCACCACCATCCTTGAGAAATCCGCGCTTTCGAGAGAGCTTACCTTTAGTTCTTTCTTGCTGCCTTGAAGTACTCAGAACCGGGCCATATCAAGTGCTAATAATTCAACAGAGGGCCCCGGAATCACGAACTTTGGTGTCAAGCAAAGATAAAAATTGAAAAGGGGGAATAGTGAGAAATTGTACCAGGATTCACCGTGAAATTTACAATCAACCGACAAAAAGGTATTTAAAAATAGTGCTGGTGGGAAGTTATACAAATTATCCAAGATTATATAATTTATATTATCCATTGCGCCATTATAGTCCGGATAACGGATCTGGCAATTGACTTCGAGGCCAAATTTGTCCGGATTGAGACTCTGGCCTTCTCCGTTTTTTGGCCAATTTTTGTCCGAATTGGACCTGGCCTAAACGTCAAAATGTATCAAATCTTGTCCGGATAGGGATCTGGCATTTTCTGGTATTGCCCGGGGTCCTATCACGACACGGATATTGCAACCCCACACAATCCAGCAACGGTAGATCTTTAAGATTTCCATGAATAAAATAAATGTTGGGGATAAGTAGTTTATACATACTAGGATAGATTGGGCCATGAAATCGCAGCAACCTGATACTATGCCTTGCGTAAAAGATATGTGGAGGGATACCGTTGGATTCTGCAACACAGAAAGAGTAAAAAAGATGGTTATTGTTACCGATGAAATTGGTACTAACTGAAACAACGAAAATTGTTACATCAGCCACAACGTTGACAACAGAGAGCATATATAGAGCACACAGAGCATAGAAAATGAGAGTTCTCTTGTCGGTATCTTTCTTCGATGTCCAGTGGTCTTGTAAATATATGGCGAATATGCCAGAATATACTCCTGGGACAGGTTAATATTATACTTCTTTAGCAGCTGCCGTGAAAGTGGTAGAAAATAGCTTACCGTACAGAAAGCCTTCGAGATATAACGCAATAATGAAAAATTCGTCAACACTTAGCTTCATGACTTCGTGTCTGTTGCAATGACCTATTGCATCTCTGGCCCTTATATAAGAGTCTAGCATCTTGACTGAGATAAAAGCTTGAAGTTCATGACGATCTTAACAAACTGTCGCTGTCATAATCATAATCCGATTTTTGATCAGGTAGAATCGCATCACCATGTATACATGCTAACTAGTTTGAGGAGAAGATGGTTATGCAACTTGTCTTATTTTGGGTAACCGAGTTTTCCAAAGCAAACCTGGCCTCAGACTAGCTTCCATCATTGAAACCTGTCACCAAAAATATGATCATAGTGATGACCCTGAGATACTGGGACGGCAAGTGAGCTACTGGCTTCCAGCTTTTGACATAAACGCACCTGTTAGATTTCAACGCCTAGTTACAACTCGAAGGATAAAAACGACAGATCCAACGAACGGAACATAAATCGTTAGTTGACGCTGTTGGAGGGGTAATGCCCATACTGTACTTGATGAACCTTCGGATGTGATGAAGGAGGCCTACTCAAGCTTGAAGCTTGAAGGTTCGTGATGATCGTAACAAACTGTCGCTGTCATAATCATATTTTGATCCGCTGAGAATTGTGTACCGCATCGCCATGTACATTGTACACATACTAAACAGTTTGAGGCAGAAATTGGTGATGCAACCTGCCTTATTTTGGGTAACCGGCCGAGTTTTCCAAGGTAAGCCTCATCACAAGTGATTATTATCATATCGATCAAATTCACGATGTAGCTATACTACTCTGGTGGGCCATGGCAAGTGAGCTACTGGCTTCCAGTTTTTGACATAATCTCACCCCTGTTAGATTCGAACGCTGAGTTACAACTTGAATCACAAAAACGAAGGATTCAACGAACAGAACCCTAAATCGTTGACGCCGTTGGACTCGGAGTGACGCCCATGCTGTACCCGATGAACCTTTGTATGCAACGAGAGAGGCTGTTGTCGATATCCAGACGACAACACAATTGTTTCATTGGATCTAGTAGGACGAAAGGTGAGCTATTGCGAGATAAGGTTATTGATTGTTGCTTCATCTCTGACCCTTGGCTATATATAAGAGTCTAGCATTATTATATCAAATACAATGATTGAAATAAAGTTCGTAACGATCTTAACAAACTGTTGCTGTCATAATCATAACCCAATTTTTGATCAGGTACGAGTGTGTATCGCTATCGCATCGCCATGTATACATGCTAATTAGTTTCAGGCAGAAAATGGTGATGCAACCTACCTTATTTTGGGTAACTGATATTTCCAAGGTACGCCTGCTTCCATCATTGAAACCTGTCACCAAAAAGATGATCATATTGATCATCAAGTACTCTGACGGTAAGTGAGCTACTGTCTTCCAGTTTTTGACACTTACACACGTCTGTTAGATTCGAACGCCCAGTTACAACAATGTCATCGTCTCCGCTCTCCAGAGGCACAATACCGACATCTCCCGTTATATTTTCACTTACCCGTACTTTCATAGGGTCCACAACTAATCCAGCAGTACCATCGAGTGTATGCGTCATCAACCAGCAGTGCTACTTGACCGCTGGGCAAACTATTGACAGTGTTGGATGCTCGGGTTCGGAAAGTATGCTGGTTGGTTGTTGGTCGCAGCCAAATTGAATGGGCATTGTTGGATGGTGACCAGCGACGGACATTTGATGCTAGGACTGAGGATCAAGCGCATGGGCAATGACCGCTTCAACAACTTTGATATTACTTTATTACCATAGCATGGCATCCATTTAAAATGAAAGGCAAATGACTAGGATTGAATCGAGATGAGAAGTCCAAGGTAAACAAAGGATTGGTTACTTACCATCGACCTCTGGCATTGATTCAGAACTCAAGACTCTAATGATTCCATTTGGGGTCAGGACGCGGGGGCATATCATCTTTGGCACACGGATCGTCGGAATCGGTCCATATGACAGGGCTGAAACTGAACAAGATGCTGAATATCAATGGATGATAAGAAAGCGGCATTCAGAGTATCAATATGCTCACTTGGCGTGCCCAAACCTTTATTTGAACCTCTCTGCTGCACCACTCAAGCCGTTGCTCTATACCTACTCAACTGATGTTCTAGATCCATAATAACGGGCACCAACTGGCTAGAGTCCACTTGTCACCCACTCGCCATGTGGGAAAACAATGAACAATGAGTTAGTTGTGTCGATGTGTGTTCAGTGAACGTTCAGTGGGCGTTGAACGGGCAACTGGTCTTTCTCCCGCAATAACTTCAACGGCCGCTCTATAACAGTTGCCGGTGCTCTCGGATTGAAGAACGAAAGCTAAGGCGTCGAACTCCCATCAAGTCTTGATTTTTGAATTAGATATGATATAGACTTACCACGAGCTATTTCCTCATTTGCAAGTCCTGCCCCTCCTCTTTATGGTGAGTGGTAGACATGGACTAACTCGTTTCTTTGTGATGGATTCGATGAATGAAGTCCAATTCAATCGTTGATATAATGACTAGACGATGACGCAGTTGTTGAACGATGAATCGATGAAGGGGTGGACCTGGTAAACTACAAGTGAGTTGTTGGTTTGTCTTTTTGACATAAACGCCCTCGTCACCTGTATCAGCCATAGGACCCGGTTTTCTCTATCTTTTTGGTCCATCCAGAAAATTGTCCCCGTACGGGGTGATTTCGCTGAGATAATGTTGTTATCGATTGTTGCTTAGGGATAAGTAAGAATGGTCTGAGTGTCGATTCAGTACTGAGACGAACAGAGAGCGACGAGGAGATTTTAGGTTGAGTACCTTTGTACATGCGTCACTGGCAGCCACGCGCTTCTTTACAGCCCTCGTCACCTTCATCCGCTACAAGGCCCCGGCTTCTCTTTTCGGTCTATCCAGAAATTTTTTCATGGTCGCGCCTACAATGAACCCCAGTCCCAATAATATGATGTAGAATCTGTCATAAATCCGAGTCGTGAATGAGGTTGTTGGTTGTGGTGACCAAATTTCCAGAGGATATCGTTGGACAGTGCCCAGTAAGTGACCAGCGACGGAAAGATTACGGAACGACTCCAAGGACTTAATGATTCCATTTTTGATTATTATGGTATGACGTTTATAGGAGTCTATTCGCAATGAAAGACAGATGGTGTTTGAGTCAAGAATAGGACAGCACAAGCCTTCAGTGAGTTGACCCGAATGAGATGCGTTCAATGATGGAGGTTTTCGACAACGATAAGTCTTTCCCACGCTTGATGGCATATCTTAGTTCTAGCTCTCTATGTGATCAAAGTTCTAGCTGTTCTACATGATCATCTATCTACCATCTCGATATCGTCGCTTAGTCGAACGCCAATATCATCGTCCGAGTCTCTATTCACGATATCGACATCTCTCGTTTCCGGTACTGGACCTGGATTGTTAGTAGCCACAAAGTGGACGGTAGATTCTATCATGGATTCCTTGTCGTAGAACGACAATCCCATTGAAACCCGCACCTGGATTATTGTAGGTGTTATACCCTATACAGGACCTTGTTATCAGTAAAATAAGAAGTAGCAATGACTGATGTTGTAATCACATTGAACATTTGGTAGATATAAACGATGATATCGTAAGGTTTATCGACAGTGTCCGTCTCTGGAAGAATGGTAACCACGATCCGAGCCAATTGGATTGAAAACAACATCATGCCAGATTCAATTAGTACGAATATGACAGTCCGAATTTTCCTTCCCCCAGTGACGCCCAAAGTTTGGTCATCCGAGGCGGATTTGACTTCACGGTACACATTGAAGATCTTAAAAATGATCAAGCCCGTCCCCAGAGCATTCACAATCATGGACATGGCGACACCTCCCATGATCATCCAATACCCCCAGCCATGTTGCGCAAGTCGGCCTGAGAAATTGTACAATGAGCCGGCACCCGCCAGCCACATAGCTAGAGGCAATGAATCGAAATTAGTTAGTCAAATAAGATAGATTGACTGACTTAGGAATACAAATGCACTACAGAGGGCAAGGCTTGTAAGTTCTCTAGAGATTGAAGGAAGGATCACGACATGGATATTGCAACCCCACACAATCCAGCAACGGTAGATCTTTAAGATTTGCTTGAATAAAATAAATGATATGCGTAGTAGTTTATACATACTAGGATAGACTGAGCTATGAAATCGCAGAAACCAGTTACTGTGCCTCGAATAATAGATATGTCGAAGAATGCCGTTGGATTGCTGCGAAACTGCTAACAGAAAGTGTAAAAAGAGATGGTTATTGTTACCGGTGGAATTTTTGCTAACATGATATATGAAAAGTGTCATATCAAACACAACGGTGGCAACGGATAGAAGATATAGACCACACAGAGCATAGAAAAGGATGTTTTTCCTCTCGTTAGTGCTTTTTTTTTATACCCAGTGGTCTTGTAAATACAGGACGAATATGCCAGAATAGCGTCCTGGGACAGGTTAATATTATACTTCTTTAGTAGGGGCCGTGAAAGTTGCACAGAAGATATCTTACCGTAGAGAAAGCTTTTAAGTAACCGAGTGTCCCAAGGTAAGCGGGGCTGCCTGGCCTCAGACTAGCTTCCATCATAGTGATTATCATATCGATCAACAATTCATGATGGTAGCCATACTACTCTGACGGCAAGTGAGCTACTGGCTTCCGGTTGCTAACATAAACTCACCTATTTTAAAGTCGAACGCCCAGTTACAACTCGAATCACGAAAACGACAGATTTAACGAACGGGACCCAAATTTTTCGTTGACGGTGTTGGAGGAGTGACGCCCATGCTGTACTTGATGAACCTTTGGATGCGATGAATGAGTCTATGTTGTTGATATAGCAGCCAGACGACAACACGGGTTGTTTCATTGGATCTACTAGACGAAAGGTGAATTATTAAGTCGTTTTCCTTTCTTTTCAACATCAGCCTCACCTCTACGCAATGGATTCGAACAACGTCGAATCTATAATAGGTTTGAAATGTCGCTTTTCTGATTATTAACGCCTGATCAACACTCCCATCTCAACGCCATCAATGTGCGAAGATGAACAATGCCAAATAGATGCTTCAGACGACGGGATATGGTTGTTATCCATTTTGAAGGCCTTTGACGACTTGGTATCTGATAAGTGAACGTAAAAGGAATAAAGTGAAGATGCTGCAGACAATGGATTGAGTATTCGATCAAGAAATCTGAAGGAGATATCTACCAAATTCATATGGCTGTCCTGTGATGTGCAAAATCACACAAGCGGTGGGTCTACGATTAACGCAGTATGTTGCCGTATATGATAATATGCATTTGAACTAACACTTTCGTTTTCGGTCCTTTGTAGCGCACAATTGTCTTGTAGGTGTGAGCTGAAGAATGGTCTGGGTATAATGAAAGAGTTTAGCTGTCGCGTATTACTTGTACCATCTGGTTTGTATGGGAGAGGATCGTTTTCAGCGGTGAGAATAGAGAGTGGTGAGGAGATATTATGTTAAGTACCTTGGCCCTTGGTCTCCAGCCAAGCTCTTTCTCTTCGCAGCCATCGTCACCTCCATTCACCATAAGACCTGGAAGTTGATTGTGGTGGCCAATTTTCCAGAGATATGTTCTAGTCTCCCGTAGCCAGCCTGACGTAATGGGCTCTTTTTAGAATTTAGTATTTGTCACCCATCTGTAGTCTGATTTCACGCGCGCTCCTCAACCCGTACCACAGCGATTTCGCCATAAGTCACGTGTAATTTCCTTTTATGGATGGGCCACATCCCGTGACATCTGTTTACTTATCAACAAAGAATCCTTGATTGAACTCAATCGTGATGAGCTTCAACTCGTTCAACCTTGAGGCCTCACCAGCCACGCCATTCAATAAGCCTGGCTTTCCAACCCCTTCTCCGTATAATACTGATAATTTCCTCACGCACTCAGCTCTTGACACTTATTGCTTCAAGGTGCCTTTGCGAACTTCAAAGAACCTAGCCACCCACCCCCAGTTAATTATATGAATATAAGATATATTATGTATAGATAGAGTAGCTACTAGTGATGCAGCAGTGAAAATTTATCCATCTTACAATTAGCTGATGTGCTCACTAATTGACGCGTCGTGTTTGTTTGGTCATGCACGTGATGGTTGAAAGTCCGAAAAGGTGCGGTACGGGGTGAGCATGCTACGTGAAAACAGACTAGATATGTTCGGATAGTGACTATCCAGTGACCGACGACACATACGACAGAGATTGAGTAGTGGGATCAACCAAGATCACATGACAATCTCTTGCCATCGTCCATTAATCCTCCCAATATATTCTCTTGCGCTTACGGAAATTTGAAAGATTATCAGGCTCACGCTGCCGCAGCTGCCAATCATACCCCCATCGCCAACGGTACTGGTCACAATTCAGCTCCCCCAATAGCCCATCCTCAATGTCGCACCTGTGGAAGATCAGTCTCTGACCCCCTGATACTCTCCGGATGCTCTTCTATCAGTCCAGACTCGAAGTTAAACTACTAAATGGTCAGGTCCCAGGGTGTCGCTCGCGTCTGCAATGCTATTGCACGAGGCGATCCTAGTCAAAAAAATTGCGGTCTCGGTTCAGGGTGTCATGGTTCAACTCAAGGTCGTCATCAATACCATGGTACATACATCATTGTGTTCATTTATCAATGTCCTAAATCATTTCTAGATGGAAAAATTAGGACAATTTGCAAAGGATATCACTCATGTATCCCAAGAAGTCGGAACTGAAGGGTACCCATCCATCGACCAAGCGACATCTAGCTGATCACACTGAACAGAAACCTTGGCGAACAAGCTCTCATTATCGACGTCGAGGGCACATGGCGAGAATTGACAGCGGTAGTCAACAAATTGACAGCAAATTTAACATCTCAAGTTCGCAACTTACTCGTTATACATCTATACTCTCCACTAACAGCTTTATTGCTCACTAGGTACGATCTATAGCGAAAGTGAGTATAATATTCCTTTTTCTCTTGGCCTTTGGTGGTTGGAAGGTGTAAGGGACTTGCAGTCCATGTTTGCGGACAGGTGGGTTCTATGGAGGGGAAGATTGAAGGTTTGACTGAACTCACTGAAACAATCGGTTACACGCGTTGACTCACCGTTACCTCAACTGCCAGTAGAGGTTCAGTTCGTAGAGAAGAACTTGTAGTTGTAACTGCTTCCGGTGGATTCCGTTCTCGAAAGCACTGAAGACTCTACCTAGCGTGAACTAGACGGTTTAAGCTTCAGTGAAAGACAGCTTCTAATAGTATTTTGCTCTTACTTTTTTACCTTACTTCGCTGTATGCGACTGCAAGGACTAGTTTAGTCGGGTCCAAGGGGTGTGTGGAAGCTGAGAATGAGCTGGAGGGTTATATGGGACGTAGGGCTGAAGGTTCCGATGGGAACAGTGAAGTATTCGTTTACGACTGTTGACCAGGTGGTACCTTAACTGCGAAGGATGTTTCGTACTATCAACCTTATCAGGTATTAGGTCAGTTCTTCTTTTTTTTATGGAAAGTTACAACTGTAAAGTGGCAGCTGCGAGCTGGAAGACCCAGTTTAGTGGGAATCGTTACCGTCAACACTGTTGAAGTTAACTGGCATGAACTAGGCATTCGCTCCTTCTGTAAGGTAACTGGGATAGCTTTATCGTTCCAAAAGTAGTTCTCGCAGTACGTTTTGTCTTTGTGTATGCAAGGCTTGGTTTAAGTTGGAGTGAGGAAGGTACAGACCATGTACACGAACTGGAGGATGAAACGGAACTGAAGGCTCAACATTTCACTGAGCTCACTGAAGACGGCGGTCGCGAGCATTAGACTATTTTTTTAGTCAGGCGCAGGTCTCTTTTGTACTGGTGTCGACGGTGGTAAGGTAAGTGTCATAGGAACTCTAGAAGGTCACGCCGATGGAAGTTTTTTTTTTTTTTTTTTTTTTTTTTCGTAAAAGCTGAAGCATAGTTACTACAAGCGAGCTGAAAAATACTCCTTTTAAGACAGTAAGGTGGGAATCATGATATGGGACAATTCAATCCGTAATAAAATTATTTAACGTTCGTCAACCACCACAAGGGCTGGGATACAACAGCGGTAAATAGTCATGTTTATTTTAAGGGTGGATGAGACTATTACGTATAACCCCAGAGGCCCGGATACGTAATACGTTATACGTTATACGTGGGGTAAAGGGACGCAGGGCGCCACCAAGGCTGGGGTCTGGATACGTAATTATCTAAATACGTAGTACTGCAATACGTAATACTTTTGAAGATGACATATGGTACCATTATTTTGTACCTTAGTAATTGAGGAACCTGAGCCAGGGACTAAGGGTGGTGGCTTAAAGGCAGCAACCAGCGACCAATGACCAATGACCCGTAACAGTTTGTTATAGGAGACCTTTTATTAGGCTTTTAACCGGTGGTGGTGGTTGTTGGAGTAAGTGTTGAGTCTAGCTGGTATTTATTAAGGGCGACCGTGACCCAGCGAGGTTACAACCCAAGTGTACCTCCTCGTCTCTCGTCTCTCACCCCTCTGTTGCTAGGACACTATTGTATGGAGGCTCATGGATAGGGTTTAGTAGAGAACGTCTGAATCGCCACCACTAAATTGATGGGTCATAATATTAGAACGGAAGTCAAATGGCATTGCCTACCCCTGCTGATCACTAAACGTTGGTTGGATAGCTCCTGATACCCATCATATACCAGATCCTCAGCTTACGCCTAGAGCATGGCGGTCGACATGTAGTTCCTATATGATTTTGCCGATACCAAGCGGGAACATCGCAGTTGACTTTTTTATTATATTTAGTCGGAAAATTGTTGTTTGCTTCTTTTTGTATACAACAATCGGTAGCAATAGGTACTTTGGAAAGGTACAGGGTGGTTGTAAGTACCGGGGCCGGACTGGTGAGTTGGCTGAAGGTAGGGCTGAAGAGGTCGGTGTTCACTGAGCTAGTCGCTTCTCTGAGTTGTGAGTCAGTAAGGTAACCGACGGAGAAAGTTAAGGTCTAGAGAGGTGCAACAGAAGCTAGTTTAGTGGTGGTTGTTGCCGAAACCAGTGAAGACGTTAACTTGCGTGAACCAACCAGTTTAAGTACCGGTATTCCAACTGCAATAGTCATTCCTGGATCTTTTTCAGTAGGTAAGCTCTAGTATAAGTGCTGGTCCTGAATCCACCCGTAAACCTCGTGCAAAACCAAAACCTTACATACGAAAGCCTAAGGCCCCTGTTACAAAGAATGCTATCATGCATAGGCGACGTTGAAGCCTCTCTGTGCAAAGCAAGTGAAAAGCTCGAAAATGTTTGTGCCAGGTATGGAGATGAGAGCTCCTCCATAAAATTCCCTTGTCAATTGCACAAGTGCATAGCCCATTTTTTGCATGAAGATCTTATTAGCTCCATCGTTGACCCAGTATTTTACGAAAACATGTTCCTAGCTAAATAGAGACAAGGTTAAGAGTAACGCTGTCGCCCAATTTGTCAATGTGTCACGTATGTCACGGTATGTGACACTTTTCGTCCTGCATAAATCTATTAATGCATAACCCAATGGCTGGTCCCGAGGCTATGCAGTATGAGAACTTCTACTGTAGTACCTATTCCATGGGTCTATTCAGAATGAAAGAAAGACGGTACGTGAGTCAAGAATAGGACAGCATGAGCTGGCTCTACAGTAAGTTGAGCAGAATGAGATGCGTTTGATGATGGACGTTTTGGACAACGATGAGTATTTCCTACGCCACAACATGATCTATGTTCTATCATCTATCTACCATCTGGATATCGTCGCTTATTTGAACGCCAATATCATCGTCTCTATCCACGATATCGGCATCTCCTGTTTCCAGATTTGGATTTGGATTGTTATCTGCAAAGCGTAAACTCCCGACGCTAGATTCTATCAAGGATTCCTTGTCGTAGAATGACAGTCCCATTGATAGCCGCACAAAGATGATTGTAGGTGTTATGCCCTAGACAAACTCATGTAATTAGTAAAATGAGAAGTAGCAATGACTGATGTTGTAATCACGTTGAGCATTTGGTGGATACAAATGATGATCTCATAAGCGTCAAAGGCAGTGTCCGTCTCTGGAAGAATGACAACCACGAGTCGAGCCAATTGGATTGCAAACAACATCATGCCAGATTCAATTAGCACGAATATGACAGTCCGAATTTTACTTCCGCCAGTGGCGCCCAAAGTTTGGTCATCCGACTCCGCGGATTTAACTTGACGGTACACATTGAAGATCTTCAACACGATTAAGCCTGTCACCAGAGCATTCACAGTCATGGACACGGCGAAACTTGCTACATCCAGCCAACGCCCCCAGTCAGGTTCTACAATTTGGTCTGAGACAATGTGACTGAAGCCGATATCCGCTACCCACATAGCTAGAGACAATGAATTGAAATTGGCCAGTCAAATAAGATAGGTTGACTGACCTAAGAATACAAATGCCAACATTGAAGGAAGGATCACGACACGGATATGGCAACCCCACACAATCCAGCAACGGTAGATCTTTAAGATTTCCTTCAATAAAATAAATGTTGGGGATAAGTAGTTTATACATACTAGGATCGATTGAGCTATGAAATCACAGCAACCTGATCCTATGATTTGAACAAAAGATATGTGGAGGGATACCGTTGGATTCTGCAAAACAGAATGAGTCAAAAAGATAGTTATTGTTACCGATGAAATTGGTACTAACTGAAACGATGAGAAATGTTATATCAACCACAACGTTGACAACAGAGAGCATATATAGAGCACACAGAGCATAGAAAATGACATTGCTCTTGTCAGTGCCTTTGTTCGATGTCCGGTGGTCTTGTAAATATATGGCGAATATGCCAGAATATACTCCTGGGACAGGTTAATATTATACTTCTTTAGCAGGTGCCGTGAAAGTTGTAGAAAAAATATCTTACCGTAAAGAAAGCCTTCGAGACATAACGCAATGAAGTCAAAGTCTCCAAGCTTTAGCTTCATGATTTCTTGTCTGTTGTAATGACCTATTGCAATCTCTGACCCTTATATAAGAGTCTAGCATCTACATCTAATACAGCGACGGAG